>AWUE01022214.1:0-15447 GCA_001974825.2 Corchorus olitorius
CAGCCACTATATCTTCCATAGGATGTTTGTTGGCTCAAGGGTTAGGAAAAGGAAAGGAACAAGCAGTATACTACTTAAGTAGGACTCTTACGGATGTAGAAACTCGGTATAGTCCTATTGAAAAGCTATGTTTGTCACTTTACTTTGCAGCAATAAAACTAAGGCATTACATGCTCTACTTTGATGTCTATGTTATTTCAAAAACTGACTTAGTAAAATACATGTTGTCTCGGCCTCTCCTTAAAGGCCGACTAGGCAAGTGGTGCCTGACACTCTCTGAGTTCAGTTTCAAGTATATACCTCAAAAGGCAGTAAAAGGGCAAGCAATTGCCGACTTCCTAGCCGACCACCCATGCTTAGACTTGGGAGAAGAATTTGAAGATACAAACTTTGTCATGGAGGTATCTTTAATACCATGGATACTTGAGTTTGATGGCTCTAACACTGCCAACTCCGCAGGTGCAGGAATTGTCATCACCTCCCCAGATGATGACTATACCATGATGTCATTCCACTTAGACTTTGATTGTACTAACAATCAAGCTGAGTATGAGGCACTCATCATTGGTCTAGAATTGCTCACGGAGATGAAAGTATCCATAGTACACATCAGAGGAGATTCACTCTTGGTAATCAACCAGCTTACCAGAGAATTCAATTGTACAAGTCCATCATTATTATCATACTATGCAGTGGCAGTACAATTGTTAGAAAAATTTGATGATGTAAGGATAGAACACGTCCCCAGACATAAGAATGAGTCTGCAAATGTTGCTGCACAGCTTGCATCTGGCCTTGTATTCCGAGATGATATCTGGAAGAAGGTGGTAAATGTAGAGAGGAGGAGCATGCCTTCGACATTTACTAGGGACAATGTGTTTGAAGTGTGCAACATGGTGCACAGGCTTGATGATTGGCGCCAGCCATTCCTTGAATATCTTCAAAACCCATCAACAAGGGTCACTAGAAGGATAAGGACTTTGGCTGTGCACTACACTGTTTTAGCTGATGAATTATATCGAAAAGACTCAGACGGATCTTTGATGAGATGTTTAGATCAGGATGAGGCTAAGAAAGTCATCAAAGATGTGCATGAAGGTTTATGTGGTGCACACCAAGCTGGTAGGAAGATGAGATGGTTGATTCGCCGTCATGGTTTCTATTGGCCAACTATCATGAAAGATTGCATGGAATTTGCCAAAGGATGCCAAGCTTGTCAGAAGTATGGCCCTATATGGAGACTTCCATCAGAAGAGTTACATTCTATAATAAAGCCTTGGCCATTCAGAGGATGGGCAATTGATCTCATTGGAAAGATCTACCCACCGGCCAAAGGAGGTGTCTGCTTTATTATAGTTGCCACAGACTATTTCACCAAATGGGTGGAAGCAAAAGCTCTGAATGGCATAGCTCATAATGACATCAAGAAATTCATCAAGGAACATATCATCTACCGCTTTGGAATTCCAGAAACTCTCACCACTGATCAAGGTACTAACTTTGATGGTGAGATCACAAGGAGTTTGGAAGACAAATTTGGCCTAAAATTCACTAAGTCCACGCCATACTATGCTCAGGCTAATGGACAGGCCGAAGCTTCTAACAAGGTGATGATAGGCATCATAGAAAAAATGATAAAAGACAAACCCGGAAAATGGGATAGAGTCTTACCTAAGGCATTATGGGCATACAGGATGTCACAACGTTCGAGTACTGGTGTAAGCCCATTCAGCCTCACCTATGGTCATGATGCAATGGTCCCAATGGAACTTTTGGCTAAATCAGCCAGGGTTGCATTCCAAAACAACTTGCAGTGGTATGATTACAATGATGCCATGATGATCGAGCTTGAAGATCTTGATTCTGAAAGATAAGATGCTCTAGATCACCTGCAAGCACAGAAGAAGAAGGCAGAAAGAAGTTACAATAAGAAAGTTCGTAAGCGAAGTTTTGTTGAAGGCGAACTAGTATGGAAAGCTTTCTTGCCTCTTGGTTCTAAGAAACGCGGAAAATGGTCTCCCAAATGGGAAGGACCATTCCGTATCAAGAAAGTACTCAAGAATGGTGCCTATTGGTTAGAAACTGAAGATGGTGACTCTCATAGGAAGTTCATCAACGGGCGCTATTTGAAGAAGTACTATCCAACTGCATGGGAGGCAAAATCTGATCCAAATCCTGAATTCGACATGGAAGAGGAATTAGATGAAGTGGCTATGACTCAACTCACAGCCACATGCTTCACTGAAGTATAAAACTTACACGCTTCGTGGACTTAGCCACCCCAATTGCGTTCTTGTGGCTTTTAAATAAAAACAAAATATTTTTATTGCTTTTTGAAGTAATAAAAATTTCAAATTTTTGCCAATAACCTTAGGGTGTGGCGGAAAAATTGAAGAAAAATAAGAAATTCCATCACTTAAATTTTACAAGTTTTGTGGAATTTAATTTTCAAAATTTGGCCTTAGTCAAAAGGAAGAGGCCGAATTTTCCTAGCATTTTGGATGTTTTGCCGAAATTTCTAAGTACTTTTGGCAAGATAATTTCAAAATAATTTCCAAGTATTTGATCTTTGTGGTTATAATCATAAGGCCAAAAGATTAAATTGATAAAGGATTTTGTTTAAATTAGATGGCTAAAATAAAATAAAATAAAAAGCCACTAATATTAAAGTTTGCAAAAATACATTGCCACCAATTCAAAACAAAAATCTAACTTGTTTGAAATTGAAATCACTCATAAAACAAGATCTTAAAGTTGTAAAGTACTTGAGAAAATTAAAAGGAAATAAGATTCTAAGCCAGGAGATGAAGATTACTCTTCCTCATCAGACACCTCAGCTTCTTCTTCTTCAACTTCAGCAAAGGGGTCATCCCCGTTGAATACTTCAAAATAGTTGGGGATATTTCCTGTCCAAGTACGAAAGATGTTGTTCAATTGCTCCAATTGAAAGTACTTGGTGCTCATCTCTTCTTCAATACCAGTGACATCAACCAAGGAGGCAGCAATTTCTTCAATCTGCTTGCACTTCTCTACATCAGCCTGCTCCCTGTTGGTCTTCAGAATAATGAGTTCACCCTCCACTCTAGACATCTGAGCCTTGAGACTATCCAGAAGTGAGTTGAGAAGTACTTCATGGTCAGTAGGATTGGTCATCTCATGGAACTTCATAATCTCAAGTTCCAGCTCTCCTCTGCCAGTCAGGTATTCGGCCTTAGTCAAATGAAGTTGGGCCAATGCTTTGGAAGTATGGTTGTAGTCATCAGCAAATAACTTGAAAAAAATTGGGAATTCGCGCCGAAATTGGACAATGTGAGGATCAACTCTAGGAGAGGCACATATGATATCAATTGACCTCAAGATTGAATCTGCATTCTCCTCCATGCTGGCACGCTTAGCATTGATGAAAAAGCTCTTGATATCATCAATAGCCGTCTCAAGCTCCAAGTTTGAGGGAATGGTTTCCATAACCTCCATCTTAGGAAAATTCAGAAGTGCTGCAACAAGATCCTTAGCAACTACAAAATTAACAAAGTTGTTAGAATACAATTTTTGTTAATATGTTTGGTGAAAATAAATATTTTTACCACCTTAAAATTATTGCTTAAAATTATTTTTTGGCAAAAATAATTATTATGGCTGCCAAAAATAACTATGGTAATATTTTAAGAAAATAAAAATGATTTTTGGCCATAAAATTATACTAAGGCCGAAAATATCAATGTGCATACCACATGAGTTGTAATTTTTCAACTAAGGTCATGGTATGCTAAAATTCAAGGTTTTTGGTAAATTAAGAAATTAAACTTAGTTTAACCTAAACCTAAATCCCAATTTTTGGCTAAGTATACCAATTTGGCCAAAAATCAACCAAAAAACCCTAATTTTCTAAGGAGCATGCCGCCCAATTTGCAATTTTTGCAAAAAAGGGCTCAGCAAGCTAGGGTTTACTAAAATTCGTCAATCGGGATGTGTACGTGTCAAATTAAGCCTAAATTCATGTGCTAAGGACCTGATTTGATGAGAATAATTGGCCAAAAATAGCAATTTTGGCCGAAACCCTAAGAATTGGGTGAAATTAATTGCCGCCTAGTTGTAATTTGTGCAATTAGGGGCTCGACAATTTAGGGTTTCAAAATTCTATTGCATTGGGTTGTGCACGTGTGAAATTAAACCTAATTTCATGCACATAAGGCATGATTTAATGTTAATTGATGGCTAATTTTATCAATTGGGCCAAAATTAGCAAGAATTTTAACCTAAAAACCTAATTCTATGTCGTGCAAGTTGTAATTTGTGC
Organism: Corchorus olitorius; assembly: GCA_001974825.2. Classification (NCBI taxonomy): domain Eukaryota; kingdom Viridiplantae; phylum Streptophyta; class Magnoliopsida; order Malvales; family Malvaceae; genus Corchorus; species Corchorus olitorius. Next base: position 4,298 of record AWUE01022214.1, read on the forward strand.
AGTTTAGGGGCTGCGGCATACTAGGGCACCAAAATTATGAAAATTAAGCTTCCTATACTTTTTATTAGGACTTATTTTTATGATTAATTCCCTGAATTTTTGGCTAATTTAATCAATTTGGCCAAAATTCCCAAAATCACATAAACCCTAAGGGCTAAATTGCAAAATTGCCGCCCAAATATGTAATCCATCAATTGAGGCTGTGGCAAGCTAGGGTTTATGATTATTGTCCAATTAGGTTTAGGGTTTGTCTAATCCTAACCTAATTTCATAAGGAAAACACCAATTCCTAGTCCAATTTGGCTTCCTAGACCTAATAGGATTTGTAATCCTAGCCAAATAAGGCCACAAATTTGCGCCTAAGGAGAGGAAATTGGGGGTCGATAATTGCAGCCCCTATGTCGACATATTGGGCATGATTTCATGTCATGGAATCACACTTCCATGCATGCAACATGTTCAACTAAAGATCTATGGCCAAAATCTAAGTCCTAGGCCGAAAACTACATAGTTTTTACTAAGGATTTTTGCCAATTTCTTTACTAAATTGATTTGATTTCTAAATCAAATCTTTACTCAAAATTACAGCAGCCATATCACACCAAAATCATCATCAAAGTCGACCTAATCATGGCAATTTGTGCTAGGGTTGGCGGCATAAAGGAAATTGATGAACTTAAGTGTAAAAATTAAAGAGTTCATGAACAATTACCTTGATTTTGTGCCGATTTGGGATCAATCACCATGGACTTGAGCTTAGGCCTTGCTTGAGTTGATTGGGAGCTGCCATCATGGGAGTTTGATCCAAGTTGCTTGATTCGTGCCAAGGATTTGGAAGCCTCCAAGAACAAGGAGCTGCGGCTTGAATTGCTTGGCATGAGAGATGATTTTTGGTGATGATTCTTGTTGTTACCTTGATCTTTGGAAGCCATTGTAGCTTGAGAAAGATGCTGGAAAATTCGGCTAAGTATGGTACCAAGAGGGGGTCGACGTTGGCTAAGGAAAATAAGAGGAAAAATTTCGGTTCAAGACCAATTTCCTTAAATACAAGCTTAAATTCTTTTAACACAAAGACTTAAGCTTGGGGGGGCATTGTTTATACCTCAATTTACAATTGAGGGTAAATTGGTCTTATCATAATCATAATCAAGATGTGTGGTTAGGATTTAATCAAAATTCCTAAAGAAACTAGGTTTCTACACCACCCTAGTTCAAATTGAATTAGGAAAGTCTTGTAAATTAATTGCAAGGGCTGAAATTAATTAATTATTAATTAAATAATAATTATTTTTTGAATAATTATTATTAAATTTCTAGTGCATGCCACTGCTACCCAGTTGAGTGGCACACAAAATCAAATCAGAAGCAGTTTCCTTTAATATTGCTGCCTGATAAGGAGGCAAACAAGTAAATAAGGAAAATTGCTTACCATCTGACCATGAGATAAAAAATACCTCATGGACATACATATCAAGGCCCAAGTCGTCTCCCAGTTAGAGGAGAGGCCGCCCTTTGCCCTGCAGAGAGACATTTTTCTCTTCTTGCAGGAAGGAGGCAGAGAGCTAAAGTTTGTCAGCAAGAGAAACATATGTGCACGTGAGAGAGGCATGAGATTTTCAACCTCACACCTCCTCCATATAATCGACCTACCACAATGGAGAAAAGGCCTAGCCTCCTCCCCACCCCGGGAGGTGAAATTGCAACTTGTATTTTGTTCAATTAAGGACAAAATAGTGAAATTGACCAATTGGAGAGGTTAGAGGCTGCGATTTCTTCCAAGGAGCATACCATGATGATCCTTGAGCTATGTAGATCATTATGGTAAAATTTCACTTCGTTCTGACATCGGAGTAAAAACGTATGCCCGGTTTTCAGTTAAGGACATTTTCGGGAGTGAAACCAAATTCACCATGATAGAGAGCTCGAATTAACTTAGGATTTTTTCCATGATCTTATGGAGATATTCTAAGCCTACTGGTGAAATTTTAGTTAAATCCGAGATCGTTTGCAACTTTTGCATTCTTTTCAATTAAGGACACATGGCTTTCTCACCCCGGTTTAAGCTATTTTCTTAATTAATTCTTATTTTCATGATTTAAAGAGCTAAATATGGCCAGGTATGAGTAATTTCGTGGCTTTGATTATCAGAGTTCAATTCATGATGTCAGTTGGCCACGACTTAGCCAAATTAGCTAAATTCAACACAAAAGAAGCAACAAAAGCCTGCTGCATTGTGATAGGCAGAAGGAAGAATTGTCATCAACTACCCAGGAGGCATATTTTCGTCTCCTATCCTAGCAAAGTGGCGCCCTTATGCATGTCCAATCCTCTCCCAAGCAGTTGGATGCAATCAGAAGAAGAAGGAAGCTTCACTGCACTTTCCTGAAAGCTCTCATCTGCATAGGAGGAGGATTTTGCCTTTCTCAGCAAGGCAATTGCATTAAATGCTCAAGCCCAAACCGTCCCCTATATAAAGGGATGCCATTCTCAGGTTTCAGCAGATTCCGCATCTCAGACATTTCTCCCGAGAAATCAAAAACCAGCTCCTGCAGCTACAAACTTGCTCCGCGCAAAAAACGAAGCTCCGTGCTTATTTTCTCTCTGGCTCTGCGCCATTTTCACCTTGTTCATCACGAGTTCTTCACTCGTTCTTCATATTTTCCTTGTTTAGATCTTGTCTCCGGACAAACAAACACTCTTTTAGTGTTTTTCTCTTGTTTCAATCTTGTCTCCGGACATACAAACACTGTACATGTGTTCTTCATTCAGAAATAACAGATCAGTTTGTTATTTTCTTTTTCAATTTCAATCTCTCAGATCTGATCCGAAAAAGAGGAAGGCCCAGTTTGAGAAGCAGTTCGTGTGGATCCAATGATTTAGATGCTCCGGTGTGACTTTGATCCAGTCCCCACAATCGTTCTAATCTTTTAATCTGTTGCTCCGCGCACCAGATCTTGTTTTTACAACCTCTTTGTCAATTTCAGCAAATTGACTGGCACGCCCTTACGCTGTCATAAAGAATTCTCCGCAAAAACTCTAGCAAGAGATTTTTGGCGCAACAAATTCCATGCTGAGTCTTCCATCTTTCATATTAAAATTTGTTCTGGCTATTGATAGAAAGGGCCTTCCTAGAAGAAACGACAAATGAGGTAGATGATGATCATCTTCACTCATCTTCAAGACATAGAAATCTGCAGGGAAAACAAAATCTCCTATATGCACTAAAACATTCTCAACTAAACCCTCAGGCTTAATGTTAGTTCTATCAGCAAATTGCACAGTAAGATCAGTTTTAGTCATAGGTTCTATTTTCAATTGTGAATAAATAGAAAAAGGCATAATATTAATTGGAGATCCAAATTCACACATGGCTTTTTCTATCTTATTTTTTCCTATTTTACAAGGAATAGAAAAAGATCCTAAATTTTCACATTTATGATGCAATTTTCTCTGATAAGCAGCAGATATATTCTCATTCATGCAAGCATATTTTTCAGAAAACTTACTCTTAGTAGTGCATAGTTCCTTAAGAAAAGAAGCATACCTGGGTACCTTTGCGATTTCAGCAAGCAAAGGAATATTTACTTCTAGATTCCGAAGTAAATTGAGTTGATTTGCAAACTTTTGAGGAAACGGTGGTGGACCATAAATGGTTTCCATCTTTTCCATCCCTTCGAATCTTGATCGAGGTCGAGAAGCTCTTGGTGATGAAGTAGGTCGATCCTCCTTGTTTTTGGTTGAAATTTCTTCATCTTTTAACACTAGCTCATCGATTACAACAACAGGTGATGATACAGCAGGAAAAATAGGTGCTGAGGGTGGTAATGAAGGTGTGATCGGCGCAACAGGTGACTTCATCTCTTGTGCATACCACTGTTGTTTTTCTCCAATTGAATTGACTCCATATCCTTGAGTTGCATTTAAAAGTGTTTGGATGAATTGAGGCTCTCTTTGCAGAAATTGTGTGAACATCTTGGTGAGAGTCTCTTGTTGACTTGCCAACGATGAGACTACCTTGTCTAAATGATCCATTCTTTCTTCCATCTTGGCAAGAGATTTTTCTTTGATGATCTGGTTGTTGAGTGTTCATCCATCATGCTGAATTGGTAGATGTTTTCTGTCATGGTGTTGAGTAGTTTACTTGGTTCTTCAGGGGTTTTGAGTGTAAAACTACCTCCACTTGCAGAATCAATATATGTTTGATCTTCATAGAGGAGTCCATCATAAAAATTTTGAATCAACAGTGTTTCACTCAGGTTGTGGTAAGGGCAACTTGCGCAGATCTTGTTGTACCTCTCCCAGTATTGGTGCCACTTCTCGTCAGGTAATTGTTGACAAGTAGTGATTCTTCTTCTGACATCCGCACGCTTTGCTTCTGGAAAATATTTATTCAAGAATGCTATCTCCAAGTCCTTCCACGAAGTTAATGATTTCGGCGGCAAACTAACAAACCAGCCTTTTGCTTTTCCTTCCAAAGTAATTGGAAAAGTTCGAAGCTTCGCTTGTTCTTCAGGCATCCCAGTGATTGCAGCGCATTTGATAAAGAAACTTTGCAGGTGCTCATGAGGATTCTCATAGTGTTCTCCTTGAAAAATCGGCAGCATACGGATTACTCCTGGCTTCAGTTGGTATGACATATCCACGGCTGGATAGTCAATACAGAGGGGTGTCACTTCACAGTTGAAATTCAGCGCCCCTAACGAATGTGATTGCTCCATTGGATTTTTTTTTAACAAAACAACGATGATCAAGTGCAAATCAAATAGAAAAAGAAAAAGAAACAGAAAAAGAAAAATAATACACAATCTCCCCGGCAACGGCGCCAAAATTTATGATCGGTCGTCAGCAAATCATAAAAATAATATTCCCAACAATTACTAACTAAGAATAGCTAGGGCAAGTAGTGTCGAACCCACAGAGAGATAGGTTCTTATTCTTTTTCTTAAAACAGTCAAATACAATAAAGACAATTTTTATAGTGAAATTAAATCTAATCAAACTAACAATTAAAATTAACTAAGAAAGCAATCAAGAAAATTAAAGAAAACAATTAACAAGAAAACAATGAATAAATTAAGAAAACCCTCCAACATAGAATTAATATCCCTCTTGACAACTATAATATGGATCATTGATATCTAATAATTATGAAAACAAAGGATAGCTTGTTGGAAATAAATCCTAAATTACCTTAATTAGATAAGATTACCGATCAAGCACAACAAGCAATTTCTCAGAACAAAACATTAAGAACAAGTAATTTATAAACAAGCACAACAAGCAATTTCTCACCCATTAATTCTTATTTTTCTTGGAAGGAGCTTCCACCCTCAACCAATTGCTACAAACAATTAAGTCTGAACGTCAATCCTCGACTTAATCTAGCTAATGTTAACTCAATTTATCAAGATAGTGTCGACTCCAATCCATCAAAACAAGCAACATAGAATTAAAACATAGATCTAAGAAATACCCTAAACAATTTTCATATTTGAGCACAAAATCTCACCATGATATAAGTCAAGAGATCAATTAAATTATACATTGGAGAAAAGAAAAGGATTACTCACTCACGAATTGAGTGAGCATCCAAAGAATATGAAGAAAACTTATCTATGGATGGGAAGAAGAGGGGGGTGGCGGCTCCAAAGCTTTCTCCTCCAAATCTTCAACAACTCTTCAAAATACAATTTCTAGATCTACATACATAAAAACCTAGACCTAAGATGGCTATTTATAGTGGAAATAACCCTAAAGACTCCAATTACAGTTAGGATAGGACTCTAGGACGGTTTAAGGGCTGACTTGGTCTCCAAGTTGGCTTAAAAGTCTTCCTAGGCCGAAATCCTAATGTAAATAGGATCCTGGAATTTTCTGGAATCGTGTAAAAACTTCGACAGCAATTTCGGGCTTGAAAACAGCAGAACTGGGTCTTGGGCTTCAAAAGAAAGTTGTAGATCTCGGAGTTAGCTTTCCAACGCCTACTCATGGGCCTAAAACGGAGGTCTGACCAGAAAGTTATGGCCTTTTTACTGAGACTGCACTGAATCCTAATCCATCTAGGACTAGTTTGCAAGAATAAGCGGGTTTTGGATATTCCCCTTGTGCGGCATTAATTGGGATTTTAACTCCAGTTATAGACTTATATGTGGTGAGTATTATCCCATATAAAATATCCAAAATTCCAAAGCTTCCGGGCTTCTTCATGGCTTGTCTTCAATCCTTCGCAATTAAAGTTTCAATCTTCAATTCTTGCTTCTTGAAATAATTCCTCAATGATCTTCAATTCTTCAAACACGAACTTCGAATCTCCAAATCCATACTTAAAATTACTTTGCTCATATCTGTGCAGAAAGTCATCAAAATAGCTCCAAAAGTAGTGAAAATTAACAAATTCTCAATTTCACATCTCATAAAGACTTAAAACACAAATATTATCAAGATAACATATATTTAAGCATAAATAGATCCAAAAATATAGTAAAATAGCCATAAAAATATGGTTGTTTTTGGCTTGATCAGCGATTCTAACGGCATTTGAAAGATCTCGACAAGAAGAATCGGATGGTCAGGGAGGTGAGAAAAACAAAAACAATCGAAAAATTTCAGATATCGAGTCAAATTTAAAAAGTTTGACTAGAAGGTGCGGTCTTATTCGGCATCAGAACGGGCTGAATTTCCGATATGTCACTATTTCAAGGATGCTAAATCTAGGGAGTGTGGAGGTGAGAAAAAATAACAAAGAAAAAGAGGGGAATAAGACCAACATCCCTTAGAGAGTGACATATCATAAATTTAGCCCGTTTCGATGCCAGTAGACTGGCATCGCTTATTTTCTTTATTATCGTTTCTCACCTTCGCAATGACTAGATCCGACATCCCTCAGAGAGTGACATATTAGAAATTCAGCTCGTTCAAACTCCGAATAAGACCACACTTTTCAGTCAAAGTTTTAAATTTGACCTGAGTTCTGAAAAATTTCGATTGCTTAGTTTTCTCACCTCCGTGACCATCATATTCTTCTCGTCGAGATGTTTCAAGTGCCGCTAGAATCGCCTTAATCGGAAGTCAAACGCACCCTCACCTTCCGGACGTTAAACGATCCGTCAGAAAATGGCTAATTTGTCTCATTTTTAAAAGTTATGGGATTTATTTGTCCCAAAAAAAAAGTTAAGGGGCCAATTTGTCCCAAAATGGATAGTTAAGGGGATAATTTGGGTATTAAGCCAACTCGAAGGGGATGACTCCTCTCCTTGTTGTCGACTTGATCTATCCTTCCTCAGTGAAAAAAGTGTTCTTTCTGGCTCAGGATCAAATTGTAAATCTTCTATACCACTACTTCTTGTTTTTGGCATGCAACTTCCTAGAAAAACAAAACTAAAAAGAAAAATTAGTAGTAAAAGTTCTTAAACGAAAATAAAAACTAAAACAGAAAATAAAAAGTAGAGAAAATTCTTATGGATAATTTTGTCTTCAATCTTTTCCTTCCTTCCCCGACAACGGCGCCAAAATTTGTGATCGATCGTCAGCAAGTCACAAAAATAATCCCCACAAAATCCTAACTAGGTAGATAGGGCAAGCAGGGGCCGAATCCCGCAGAGAAGGGGAATAGACTTATTACAAAGATAAATCTTCTCTAAAAATCACTCAAAAACAGAGGGGATTAAAAATACCAATTATAAAGAAAAGCAATTAATCTAAAATTAAGCAAAACTAAATTAAATCTAAACTATGACAATTATTTAAGAAAACAAAAATTAAAAACATACTTCTTTTCCAATGGTAGAAATCAATCAATTTAACTATGGGTCCTTAGTTTAAAAGATGAATTTGATATTCTAATTATCAAAACAAGCAAGATTAATTTTACGCCAATGATACCTTCAATCCAAATATTTTAGGATCATGTAAAACATCAACAAACTTATTCAAATAATCCTCAATTAAACAATTGGTCTAGAGATAAATCCCTAACATGTATATTAGATAAGATGTCCACTGAAAGGCTTAAAATATCCCTTTTATTCTTAACAATTAATTTCCACTGGAAGACTTAAAAATCATTAAGAACAAATCATTAACAACAATTATTCACACATGCATATCAAGTATAACTAAACCCATTAATTCAAGCATAGCACAATCAAGATTTAATAAGATTTATTAATCTCATTGAATCCATGGGTCGTGAATTCAATTTTGTTACCTCACAATCAAACTTGAATGGGTCGTTCTAAGCTTGATTTAACAATAGATTTATCCAATTATCTCAATAGTGGCCACATAAATCAATAATTATCAAAATCATAAAATAAAACAGAGATTAATAAACATATTTAACCAAGAACAAATATCAAATTATAAGCACATAATTCTCACCATCATTGATTGATTAAAATCTCCAAAGGAAAAGAAGTATTAAAAATTTAGCTAGTCATGGATTTGGAAAAATCCATGAGAAACATGATCATACCTACAAAACAAAGGAGCAAAATCCTCCCTTGGCAGCAACTAGGGTAATCACACCCCTCTCTACAAAGAGAGGTGTCGAAACCCTCACCTAAAACTAAAAGAAAAATAGATGAAGAGATAAAGATAATTGTAGATTGTGATAAATTGTGTTCTCTAGGGTTAACATAAGGTGTGTGTATATATAGTGGACTTAATAACACTCCAAGTAGACTTAGGATTGGTATCAACCAATCATAGGACGGTTTGGACTCCAAGGAAAATCTCCAAGTCGATTTTAAGGTCTTCTTTGTGCTGGATTTAAGTGAAAATCGGACTTGGGCCAAAACTGCTTCTGAACATAAACTTCAAAGGCATTTCCGGTATCGAAGATGACAGAACTGGGCTTCGAGAAAAACAACAAAGTTGTAGATCTTTGAGTCCTCTTTCCAATGCACTTTGAATCACCTAATTTGGAGGTCTAGATCAAAAGTTATGGTCGATTTACCAAAACTACACAGAAATCCTACTCCAACTAGGAAAGGGTTGCGGCATTGGACATCAGGATGGGCAGCTGGCGTGCGCACAAGGGCACCCCCGACTCCAGCTGGGGGCCCAGCTAGGTTGGTCATGCAACCATGTAAAACGGTCATGAGCCCATGTCGACAGGCTTACTCCTTGACATGTCTTCTTTCCTTCGCGATTGAACTCGATCTTAGTTTTTTTCACCTTGGAATCTTCCTTCAATGATCTTCATGGCTTCTAAATTGACTCCAATTGGTCTTCAATCACGAACTTCGAAGCTCCAATTCTTCACTCAAAAAAGCTAACTCGATATTTGTGTAAAAGGTCATCAAAACAACTTCAAAAATAATGAAAAACAACAAGTTTTCACTTTTCTTCTCTTCAAGACCTAAAATCAAAAATACTTGTAAAATAGGGCATAACCACACATAAAAATACCAAAAAGTATAGGAAAATGACCATAAAAATAGGGTAAATTTTGGCTTGATCAATTCCAACCCCCTATCTCCACCAAACCCCCTCAAGCCCCTTCCACGAAGGACCTCTCAAATATCCTTACTTCCCTTCTTTCCCTTCTCCACTTCCCTTGCTCCAAACTCGAAGAAGACCTAGGTTTCCTCCTGAAAACCCTGAATTGCCCCTTCAAATTCAACAAATCAACGCTCCGGGCGCCTAATACTCCCCACAACTGGCCTACTTGGTTGGGAATCGTTCACTGGTTGGTCCAACTTGCTATGTACAATGAACATTTATCACAAAATCCCACAACTCCTTTTGCCCAAAGTGATAGCATGACCGAAAATGCATTGGAGAGTTATTTGCGATTTGTATGCGGCGAGGATGATTTATTGGAGGTTTTGGATAAGGAGTTCATGGAGAAGTTGGAAAAAGAGAGGGAAAATGTGGTTGAGAGCTCCAAGGCTTTGGAAAAGAATGTCAGAGAACTGGAGGCCAAGGTGGAGGGGCTAAGAACAGGGCCAATGGAGAGGGAACTGCTGGAAAAGGAAAAGAATGTGTTGGAGGAAGATGTGTAGAAGTTTCATGCTATAATTGCAGAGTTTACAGGAAAGATTAGATCAATGGAGAAGGTGTTAGAGGAAAAGGAGAGAGAGTTGAATGCCAAGGAAGAGGAGAGGAGGCAAATTTGCGAGGAGAATGAGGAGCTTAAGAAGAGAGTGGAGTTGCAAACTTTTAATGCTATAGATGTGGAGAGGATGAAGAGGGAGATGCAGGTTGTGGAAAGGGATATTGGGGAGGTAGAAGTTGCCAGGAATTCGTGGGAAGATAAGTCTTGGGACCTTGATTCTACTACTAGGCAGAAGTTTAAGGAGCTTAGGCCATTTAGCTCTAATCAAGCTCGACTCTAAATTAATCGGGATCCATGGGATATCAGATATTGAGAGCTTGACCGATATTACTAATAAACATCGTTATTCAAATATTATGCATCTATATATAAACGCTGATTATCATCATCATATGTTTAATGTTCATGTCTAACTTACTTTTTTTTTGGCAATATGTCTAATTTACTTTAGGTTGGAATTTGGTATGCTTTTGTATGTACTAGTTTTAACTTTCACGTGTGTTGCACGTGGCCCAACGTATTTGAATGAAATATTCATAAGTAATTATGATAATCTCCCTATTAAATTATAATAATTACACTATTTTTGATGACCTCCTTATGAAATTTTGATAACCTTCCTATGAAATTTTAATAACGATACTATGGAATTTCAATAATATTTTTATAATTTTTTTAACCTTCTTATGAAATTTTATTAACCTCCCTGAGGAATTTTGAAGACCTCACTATGAAATTTTGATAACTTCCAATGAAATTTTGATGACCAACACTATGAGATGTTGATAACCTCCATATGATATATTGATAACCACGTTATGAAAATTTTAAAACCTCCATATGAATCGTTAGTAATTACACTCTGAAATTTTGATAATCATACTATGAAATTGTGATAACCTCGCTATGAAATTTTGATAAACCTTCCTATAAAATTTTGATAAACCTCCTTATAAAATTTTGATAACATCCTTATGAAATCTTGATAACTACAAATTTTGATAACCTCCCTATGAATGTTTGATAACCTAATTATGAAATTTTGTTAATCTCCCTATGAAAATTTGATCTACATATATGAAATTTTGAT
>AWUE01022216.1:0-13889 GCA_001974825.2 Corchorus olitorius
AAATTGAAGAAAATAAGAAATTGCATCACTTAAATTTTACAAGTGTTGTGGAATTTAAATTTTCAAAATTTGGCCTTAGTCAAAAGGAAGAGGCCGAATTTTCCTAGTATTTTCCTAGTTTTGCCGAAAATTCTAAGTAATTTTGGCAAAATAATTTCAAATATTTGATCTTCATGGTTATAATCATAAGACCAAAAGAATTAAATTGATAAAGGATTTTGTTTAAATTAGATGGCTAAAAGTAAAGCAAAATAGAAGCCACTAATATTAAAGTTGGCAAACAACTCATTGCCACCAATTCAAAACATAATTTGTTTGAAATTGAAATCACTCATAAAACAAGATCTTAAAGGTGTAAAGTACTTGAGAAAATTAAAAGGAAATAAGATTCTAAGCCAGGAGGTGAAGACTACTCCTCCTCATCAGACACCTCAGCTATTTCTTCTTCAACTTCGGCAAAAGGGTCATCCCCGTTGAATACTTCAAAATAGTTGGGGATATTTCCTGTCCAAGTACGAAAGATGTTGTTCAATTGCTCCAATTGAAAGTACTTGGTGCTCATCTCTTCTTCAATACCAGTGACATCAACCAAGGAGGCAGCAATTTCTTCAATCTGCTGCACTTCTCTATACCAGCTTGCTCCCTGTTGGTCTTCAGAGTAATGAGTTCACCCTCCACTCTAGACATCTGAGCTTTGAGACTATCCAGAAGTGAGTTGAGAAGTACTTCATGGTCAGTAGGATTGGTCATCTCATGGAACTTCATAATCTCAAGTTCCAGCTCTCCTCTGCCAGTCAGGTATTCGGCCTTAGTCAAATGAAGTTGGGCTAATGCTTTGGAAGTATGGTTGTAGTCATCAGCAAACAACTTGAAAAAAAATTGGGAATTCGTGCCAAAATTGGACAATGTGGGGATCAACCCTAGGAGAGGCACATATGATATCAATTGACTTCAAAATTGAATCTGCATTCTCCTCCATGCTAGCACGTTTGGCATTGATGAAAAAGCTCTTGATATCATCAATAGCCGTCTCAAGCTCCATGTTTGAGGGAATGGCTTCCATAACCTCCATCTTAGGAAAATTCAGAAGTACTGCAACAAGATCCTTAGCAACTACAAAATTAACAAAGTTGTTAGAATACAATTTTTGTTAATATGCTTTGTGAAAATAAATATTTTTACCACCTTAAAATTATTGCTTAAAATTATTTTTTGGCAAAAATAATTATTATGGCTGCCAAAAATAACTATGGTAATATTTTAAGAAAATAAAAATAATTTTTGGCCATAAAATTATACTAAGACCGAAAATATCAATGAGCACACCACATGAGTTGTAATTTTTCAACTAAGGTCATGGTATGCTAAAATTCAAGGTTTTTTGGTAAATTAAGAGATTAAACTTAATTTAATCTAAACCTAAATTCCAATTTTCGGCTAAGAATACTAATTTAGCCAAAAATCAACTAAAACCCTAATTTCCTAAGAAGCATGCCGCCCAATTTGCAATTTTTGCAAACAAGGGCTCGGCAAGCTAGGGTTTACTAAGATTCATCAATTGGGATGTGCACGTGTCAAATTAAACCTAAATTCATGTGCTAAGGACCTGACTTGGTGAGGAAAATTGGCCAAAAATAGCAATTTTGGCCGAAACCCTAAGAATTGGGTAAAATTGATGCCGCCCAACTTGTAATTTATGCAATTAAGGGCTCGACAAATTAGGTTTTCAAAATTCTATTGCATTGGGTTGTGCACGTGTGAAATTAAACCTAATTTCATGCACATAAGGCCTGATTTAATGTTAATTGATGGCTAATTTTATCAATTGGGCCAAAATTAGCAAGAATTTTAACCTAAAAACCTAATTCTATGCCGTACAAGTTGCAATTTGTGCAATTTAGGGGCTGCGGCATACTAGGGCACCAAAATTATGAAAATTAAGCTTCCTATACTTTCTATTAGGACTTAATTTTATGATTAATTCCCTGAATTTCTGGCTAATTTAATCAATTTGGCCAAAATTCCCAAAATCGTATGAACCCTAGGGACTAAATTGAAAATTGCCACCCAAATATTTAATCCATCAATTGAGGCCGTGGCAAGCTAGGGTTTATGATCATTGTCTAATTAGGTTTAGGGTTTATCTAATTCTAACCTAATTTTATAAGGAAAACACCAATTCCTAGTCCAATTTGGCTTCCTAAACCTAATAGGAGTTTTAATCCTAGCCAAATAAGGCCATAAATTTGCGCCTAAGGAGAGGAAATTGGGGGTCGATAATTGCAGCCCCTATGTCGACATATTGGGCATGATTTCATGCCATGGAATCACAATTTCATGCAGCAACATGTTCACCTAAAGATCTATGGCAAAATTCAAGTCCTAGGCCGAAAACTACATAGTTTTTACTAAGGATTTTTGCCAATTTCTTTACTAAATTGATTTGATTTCTAAATCAAATCTTTACTCAAAATTACAGCAGCCATATCACACCAAAATCATCAATCGACCTAATCATGGCAATTTGTGCTAGGGTTGGCGGCATAAAGGAAATTGATGAACTTAAGTGCAAAAATTAAAGAGTTCATGAACAATTACCTTGATTTTGTGCCGATTTGGGATCAATCACCATGGACTTGAGCTTAGGCCTTGCTTGAGTTGATTGGGAGCTGCCATCATGGGAGTTTGATCCAAGTTGCTTGATTCGTGCCAAGGATTTGGAAGCCTCCAAGAACAAGGAGCCGCGGCTTGAATTGCTTGGCATGAGAGATGATTTTTGTGGATGATTCTTGTTGTTACCTTGATCTTTGGAAGCTATTGTAGCTTGAGAAAGATGCTGGAAAATTCGGCTAAGTATGGTACCAAGAGGGGGTGTCGACGTTGGCTAAGGAAAATAAGAGGAAAAATTTCGGTCCAAGACCAATTTCCTTAAATACAAGCTTAAATTCTTTTAACACAAAGACTTAAGCTTGGGGGGGCATTGTTTATACCTCAATTTACAATTGAGGGTAAATTGGTCTTATCATAATTATAATCAAGATGTGTGGTTAGGATTTAATCAAAATTCCTAAAGAAACTAGGTTTCTGCACCACCCTAGTTCAAATTGAATTAGAAAAGTCTTGTAAATTAATTGCAAGGGCTGAAATTAATTAATTACTAATTAAATAATAATTATTTTTTGAATAATTATAATTAAATTTCTTGTGTATGCCGCTGCTACCCAGTTGAGTGGCACACAGAATCAAATCAGAAGCAGTTTCCTTTAATATTGCTGCCTGATAGGGAGGCAAACAAGTAAATAAGGAAAATTGCTTGCCATCTGACCATGAGATGAAAAATACCTCATGGACATAAATAGCAAGGCCCAAGTCGTCTCCCAGTCAGAGGAGAGGCCGCCCTCTGCCCTGCAGAGAGACATTTTTCTCTTCTTGCAGGAAGGAGACAGAGAGCTAAAGTTTGTCAGCAAGAGAAACATCTGTGCACGTAAGAGAGGCATGAGATTTTCAACCTCACACCTCCTCCATATAATCGACCTACCACAATGGAGAAAACGCCTAGCCTCCTCCCCACCCCGGGAGGTGAAATTGCAACTTGTATTTTGTTCATTTAAGGACAAAATAGTGAAATTGATCAATTGAAGAGGTTAGAGGCCGCGATTTCTTCCAAGGAGCATACCATGATGATCCTTGAGCTATGTAGATCATCATGGTAAAATTTCATCTCATTCTGACATCGGAGTAAAAACTTATGCCCGGTTTTCAGTTAAGGACATTTTCGGGAGTGAAACCAAATTCACCATGATAAAGAGCTCGAATTAACTTGGGATTTTTTCCGTGATCTTATGGAGATATTCTAAGCATACTGGTGAAATTTTGGTTAAATCCGAGATCGTTTGCAACTTTTGCATTCTTTTCAATTAAGGACATATGGCTTTCTCACCCCGGTTTAAGCCATTTTCTTAATTAATTCTTATTTTCATGATTTAAAGAGCTAAATATGGCCAAGTATGAGTAATTTCGTGGCTTTGATAATCAGAGTTCAAATCATGATGTCAATTGGCCACTACTTAGCCAAATTAGCTAAATTCAGCACAAAAGAAGCAACAAAAGCCTGCTGCACTGTGATAGGCAGAAGGAAGAATTGTCATCAACTACCCAAGAGGCAGATTTTCGTCCCTATCCTAGTAAAGTGGCGCCCTTATGCATGTCAAGTCCTCTCCCAAGCAGTTGGATACAATCAGAAGAAGAAGGAAGCTTCGCTGCACTTTCCTGAAAGCTGTCATCTGCATAGGAGGAGGATTTTGCCTTCTTCAGCAAGGCAATCACATTAAATGTTCAAGCCCAAAGCGTCCCCTATATAAAGGGAGGCCATTCTCAGGTTTCAGTAGATTCCGCATCTCAGACATTTCTCCCGAGAAATCAAAAACCAGCTCCTGCAGCTACAAACTTGCTCCGCGCAAAAAACCAAGCTCCGTGCTTATTTTCTCTCTGGCTCTGCGCCACTTTCACCCTGTTCATCACGAGTTCTTCACTCGTTCTTCATATTTTCCTTGTTTAGATCTTGTCTCTGGACAAACAAACACTCTTTTAGTGTTTTTCTCTTGTTTCAATCTTGTCTCCGGAAGGCCCAGTTTGAGAACCAGTTCGTGTGGATCCAATGATTTAGATGCTCCGGTGTGACTTTGATCCAGTCCCCACAATCGTTCTGATCTTTTAATCTGCTGCTCCGCGCACCAGATCTTGTTTTTACAACCTCTTTGTCAATTTCAGCAAATTGACTGGCACGCCCTTACGCTGTCATAAAGAATTCTCCGCGAAAACTCTAGCAAGAGATTTTTGGCGCAACAGTTACATACGGTGGAGAGGATTTTTGAATATCAAGAAGTGACCGAAAATAAGCAAGTAAAGCTTGTTGCTATCAAGCTTAGAAAACATGTATCTTTGTGGTGGGAAAATCTATTGAAGCAAAGAGAAAGGAGGGGCAAAGATAAGATTCAGACATGGGACAAGATGGTCCGAGAGTTGAAGAAGAAATTCTTGCCCGAGGACTACAAGCAAGATGTTTTTATTAAGCTTCAAAACTTGAAACAAGGTGCCATGAGTGTTTCGGGCTATACAACCGAGTTTGATTCCTTGATGATCAAAGCCAACATTAGTGAGCCCAAGGAGCAAACAATTGCAAGGTACTTTGCTGGTTTAAGAGTTGATATTGCTAATGTTGTTTCTTTGCTGCCTTATTGGTCCTTGAATGATGTTACTAAGCTAGCCTTGCGGGTTGAGAGACAATTGAAGTCCAAATCAGTTATGAGGTTTGGTGGCAAAGATTTTAGTAAAGGGGCAACTTCAAAGTCTCCATTTGTGCCTAAACCGAAAGGTGATGAGAAGGACAAGGGCAAGAAAGGTGGTGATGATGCCGAGAAAGCTAAGTTGAGACAAGAGAGAAAATGCTTCAAATGTCATGGCTTTGGGCATATGGCTGCAGATTGTCCTAATAGGATAGTTGTGACTCTTGTGGAAGATGATGATGATGATGATAATGAAGAGGTTGAGGAAGTACCCGAGGAGGAGGAAGAGGAAGAACTCACCTATGCCGACCAAGGAGAATCCATTGTAGTACAACAATGCTTCAAGGTGACTCAAGTGGTGGAGGGTGAAGATTGGAAGAGAAAAAATGTGTTCCATAGTCGGTGTACATGTCAAGGGAAGGTGTGTATGGTGATTATTGATAGTGGGAGTTTTGAAAACTTGGCCTCGGTGGAAATGGTTGAAAAGCTTGGTTTGAATACTACTCCTCACCCCTCACCATACAAGCTTAGTTGGTTGAAGGATGAATCGGACTTGAGAGTAACTTTGAGGTGTGGAGTATCATTTTCCATTGGGAAGCACTATTCGGACGAGGTTGAGTGTGATGTTGTTCCCATGGATGCTTGTCACTTGTTACTTGGAAGTCCATGGTTGTATGATAGACATTTTGTTTATGATGGCCGTGCTCATACTTACACTTTGAGAGTGAATGGCCGAAAGATCATTTTGGCTCCATTGAAGCCAAACATTGCTCCTACACCAAAGAGAGAAGCCTTGCTCATGTCTAGAAAGGAGTTGATCCGAGAGCTTAGAGGTGAGCCCATTGCATTTGCTTTGGTTGTATTTGATGAAAATGTTGATGTGCAGGGTTCGGGTTTACACCCAAAATTAGTACCATTGTTTGAAGAATATGGAGATGTGTTCCCGAGTGATATTCCAGCTGGTTTGCCACCCTTTAGGGACATTCAACACCAAATTGATCTCATTCCAGGCTCGGTGTTGCCTAATAAACCAACATATAGAATGAGCCCTAAGGAGTATGAGGAGTTCCAAAGGCAAGTGGAGGATTTGTTACAAAAGGGGTTGATCCGAGAGAGTTTAAGTCGTTGTCCAGTTCCTGCTCTTTTGGTGCCAAAGAAGGATGGTTCATGGAGGATGTGTGTTGATAGTCGAGCCATTAACAAGATCACCATTGATTATAGATTCCCCATTCCTAGGCTTGATGACTTGCTTGATCAATTACATGGGGCAAAGGTGTTTTCCAAGATTGACTTGAGGAGTGGTTATCACCAGATTCGGATGAAGCCTGGCGATGAATGGAAAACAGCTTTCAAGACTAAAGATGACTTGTATGAATGGCTTGTGATGCCATTCGGGTTGTCCAATACACCTAGCACATTCATGAGGTTTATGAACCATGTTTTCAAACCATGTGTTGGTGAGTGTCTAGTTGTTTATTTTGATGACATTTTGGTTTATAGTCCTGATGAAGATTCTCATCTTGTGCATTTGAGGAAAGTATTTGATTTGTTGAGAAATGAGAAGCTTTATGCTAATTTGAAGAAGTGTCATTTCTTCACTAATGAAGTTGCATTTTTGGGGTATATTGTTTCGGGTGATGGTGTCAAAATGGATAGTGGTAAAGTTGAAGCAATTCTGAATTGGCCTACTCCTAAGTCAATTCAAGAGATTCAGAATTTCCATGGTTTGGCATAATTTTATAGGAGGTTCATTAAAGGGTTTAGTACTATTGTTGCTCCTATCACCGAATGCCTCAAAAGTAAAAGATTTTGTTGGACTAAGGAAGTTCAAGCTAGTTTTGATGAGTTGAAGAAGAGAGTGACCGAAGCTCCAACTTTGAAATTACCTGACTTTAATACACCATTTGAAGTAGAGTGTGATGCTTCGGATGTGGGCATAGGGGTTGTTTTGAGTCAAGGAAGACACCCCATTGCATTCTTTAGTGAAAAGTTGAATGAGAGCAAAAGAAAATACTCTACTTATGATAAGTAGTTCTATGCTTTGGTGAGATCTCTTGATCATTGGTCCCAATACTTGTTGCCACAACCATTTGTGTTGTTTTCGGATCATGAGGCCTTGAAATTCATCAATCAACAACACAAGCTTAATCAGAGACATGCTAAATGGGTTGAGTTCTTGCAATCATTTAGTTTTTCTATCAAGCACAAGGCCGGGGCTCAAAACATGGTGGCTGATGCACTTAGTAGAAAGTTCACACTTCTTACTACTCTACAAGTGCAAGTTGTGGGATTTGAAGCTATTAGGGAGTTATATGAGCATGATGAGGACTTTGGAGATGCTTGGAGATCTTGTCATCATGGCCCTAGTAAGCTTTATTCTATTGTTGATGGTTATTTGTTTTATGCTAACAGATTGTGTATTCCTCGTTGTTCTTTGAGATTAGCCATTGTGGAGGAGGCTCACGGGGGTACTTTGAGTGGGCACTTTGGAAGAACAAAGACTTTGTTCATGGTGCAACAAAATTACTATTGGTCGAGGCTTGAGAGAGATGTTGCTAGGCATGTGTTATCATGTCGAGTTTGTCATTTGGC
This sequence comes from Corchorus olitorius, assembly GCA_001974825.2. Lineage (NCBI taxonomy): Eukaryota > Viridiplantae > Streptophyta > Magnoliopsida > Malvales > Malvaceae > Corchorus > Corchorus olitorius. Next base: position 7,878 of record AWUE01022216.1, read on the forward strand.
CAAGACAAAGAGTCAAAATAGTGGGTTGTACACTCCATTGTCGATTCCTAATGCACCATGGGAGGATGTTAGCATGGATTTTGTGCTCGGATTACCTAGGACACAAAGGAACAAAGACTCTATCATGGTGGTGGTTGATAGATTTTCAAAGATGGCCCATTTTGTTCCTTGCAACAAGACTAATGATGCTAGTCACATTGCGAATTATACTTCAAGGAGGTAATGAGATTACATGTTGTTCCTAGAAACATTGTCTCGGATAGGGATGCAAAGTTCCTTAGCCATTTTTGGAGGACTATTTGGAGAAAGCTAGGGAGTACTTTGAAATTTAGTTCGGCCTATCATCCACAAACTGATGGCCAAACTGAAGTTACTAATAGGAGCTTGGGAAGCTTGTTGAGGAGTTATGTGGGGAAGAATATCAAGCAATGGGATTTGATTCTACCACAGATTGAGTTTGCCTACAATCGATCATTTCACACTTCCATTGGGAGAACTCCATTTGAGGTAGTTTATGGCATTAATCCTCTTACTCCTTTGGATTTAACTCCTTCTTGTTGTAGTGGACAATATAGTAGTGATGTAGATGCTAGAGCCAAGGAGATTAAGAAGCTCCATAGTGATGTTCGAGAGAAGATAGCACAACAAAACATCAAGTATATGCAAACAAGCACCACAAGTTTGTTAAGCTTGATGTAGGTGACTTAGTGTGGATTCATTCAAGGATGGGGAGGTTCAATCAATGCCAATTTGCAAAGTTGAAGCCAAGAGCCGATGGTCCATTCAAGATTGTGGAGAAGATTGGTGACAATGCATTCAAGCTTGATTTGCCCGAGGAATATGGTGTGTCTCCTACCTTTAACATTTCTGATCTTGTTCCATATGTTCAAGGAGGTACCTCAATGCTTTTTCAACCGAGGGAGAATGACACGGGAGTGTCCCATTCTCTCTAACATGAGGATTCAGATGAAGATAATGCATTTAGAGAAGCAAGCACCTTGCCATGTGAGCAGCTTGCTTTAATGACATGGCACGTTGGGTGGGACCTTGGATGCCACGGTGGAAACAAGCTAGCACCTCTCCAAGACGATGGCCATGTGGAACCAAGCACCTCTCTTTGTTTGACAAGTGTTGATGATCATCCATTCACCATGTGACACCTTTCGGTCAACAAAAGAGGCTAGGAAAACCTTTGTGTTAAGTTCTCTATTTTGGTTGGAAGATGATGGCAAGTTGTTCAACTTGATGAGGCTTCATCATTTGTGCATGGAATTGATCAATTCGGCTGCCTACAACCCGAATTGGTTTCATACTACATTTGAGCTCATTTTGAGCTAATTCGGGTGTGTTTTAGTTAAGTTGTAATTTGTTTAAGTTAAGCTTGCTTATTTAGCTTAAGTAAGTGTGTTTAGTGTGCTAATCCTAGTATATAAGCTACGAGTAAGCATCTTACCAAAGCAGATTGTAATTTTGACCTTTGAACACTTTGTTTTGCTTAGTAACCTTGTCTAGGTTCTTGCAAACTTTCCTATATCAATTGGAGTGGTGAATCTGTATCTCTTGTTGATTTGGGATTAATAGAAGCTTGTTCATCTTGTGAATTCTACTTGTGGTGAATCTGCATCAAGTTGTGTTCATTTGGTGGTAAGTTTCGACCGATTCTAGCTCTTGGTGGTGAAATCTGTATCCTTGAGTGTTTGAATCTGTGTGCTTACATCTTCATCAATTTCTTTGTGAATTGATCTTTAGTTAACCTAAACACTACCCAAACACTTGCACTTAGGATTTGAAGTGCTCATTTTAAGCACTTTAAGCACACTTTACAATCGGGTATTGTTGAGAGCAACTCATTTTTAGGCCTTTTGAGCCAACCCTGTATCAACAATAAACATCTTTTCTATCCTGTGAATGGAGAAAATCATTGTTGAGAGAGTTTTGCCCCCATAGTGGGCGAACCCGGTTCGAACAAGTTTAACTTGTAAATATACAAAAGAAATATACATCTTTTCTAGTAGTGACCTTTTATATCAAAATATATTCGAAAAGTTGTCTTATATTAAAATATATTTATGTAAATTTATGAATGTCATCAATTCATTTCTTTTCATTTTCTCATATTTAGCGGGTACCATTTGTTTGCATGACTATATATATGGATTGTAATGTTAGAAAATGTTATTTTGTTTTTTATTTGAGCTTAATGTATTTTTTGGCTTCTGAATTTACTGTAAATGGCCAAATAGGCCCTTAAACTTCAATTTTAACCAATAAGATCCATCAACTCCTAAATTTGATCAAATCACCCCTTATATGGATGGCACCCTAACGAAACCAAATTTGGTCAAATCACCCCTTATATGGATAGCACATTAACAAACCGCTAGGAAATGCCACATCAGTATGCCACGTGGATAAAAGAAAAAGAGGCCACGTCAGAAAATTTAAAAAACTTAAAAAAAATTTAAAAGATTTGTTAAAAAAAATGTTAATCAAATTAGGTAGAGCTGGCAAAATGAACCCGAAACCCACCCGAGCCCGAACCCGACCAAACCCGAGATGACCACAAAAGTCAACGTCCCGAACCCGAAAATACCCAAGACCGAGCCCGATCCCGACCCGAGCCCGAACTCGAAATAATTTGAATTTAATAATAATTTATAAAATAAAATATTTTACCGTTTAGAAAAAAACATATTTCTTTTTAATATTAAATAAAACTATTATATATAAGAATATAATAAAATATATATAATGATGATCACAATTAAATGATTCATTAATCAATATGAAAAGTGAAAAACTATTATATATATATATATAGACAAGCAATAATAATTGAAGTGCAAATTACCTCAGGGGTAACAAAGACTCTCACCATATTCATTTGAGGTACTGTTTAGATGATTTTTTTTGTCATTTGGTACTTGGTTTTCATGTTATTCAGACAAAAAAAGGGTATTTTTGGTCTTTCATTAAATTTTTTACCCCTGCCTTTGACTCTCACTCTCCATTCAGATTTCTTAAATTTACTTTTAGATTTTTTTAAATAAACAAGCAGCTCTCTCTTTTTTATAATTATTTTTTTATTAACCAATCTTATCACTGTCAAAATTTTGAGATTTCTTATCCAAATTACATGACAGATGTTATAGTTTTAATGGGTAAAGTAAACAAATCTACACATTTCATCCAAAACTCTCTCTTTCTTCCCGGCTCCCACTTCTCTCTTCTTCATCTTCTCTCTCACCATTTCTCTTTTCTTTTCTCTCTGTTCTTCTTCTCATCATCAGTTTTCCATTTTCTTCCTTTCTCCTTTTGCTTTTTGTCCAGATTTTCCGCTAGAGGAAGGAAAGAGATCGGGGAAGGTAATTTTGTTCTCCTTTTGGTATGTATTCTCGATTACTTTGTGGGTTGTGGAGGTTTTGTTTGATCTCATGTTTTGTTCTCTCAATCTCTACGAATTTTTTTCATGTCTGATTTTCGTTTTCGTTTTTTTTTTTTTGCTGTTGTTTTTTTCTGATTCAGTCTCTCTTATCCTGGCAACGGAAAGCATGAATCGGTACTCTGCTCTATGATTTAAATCTGTAAGCCGCTTCCCTATTTTTGCATGTAAGGTTATTCATTTGTTTTTTTAATCTCTTCTCTCTCTTTGCAACCTTCTTCTCTTACATTCAAATTTTGCATTTCCATGTGTTTTCTTTCTATCGTTTGGGTTTTCATCTCTGAATTTTTTTTGCAGGTCAGTTTGTTATTTTTATTGCTCTTTCATTCTTTGTCGGGCTTTTGCAGGTTTTTTTTCCCGGGAGCTTTCCTTAATTCTGAGTTGGCTTTGTTGAGTTGTCTTGCCTGTTGCTAAAATTTTTTCCTCTTGGTGTGTTATATGTTTTCCAGTCAATCAATTTCATGGGGGATTCAATGTGTCGATTGCTTCTGCCGAAAAGGTCAGCCTTTCTTCTTGCATGTTTACTTTTGATTTTGTTTTCTCTCCATGTTTAATTGTTGCACTTCCTTTCTTAGCTCACTTCCCTCATGTTTTTCTCCTGTAACCATATTACTATATATAAATTCACATTAATTTTTCATATTACCATACACCCTATCTTCTCATTTCTGATCAACACATGATAGTGTACAACACACAGTGAAACTAAAGAAAGAAAATCAATGTCTTCTAAATAATTGCAGTGAATTTAGGTGTTTTTTTTGTCATGTTTTTAGGTTATTTATCATTGCATAGTTAGGACGTTGGATGGAGTTGTTGTTCAGTGTACAAGATCAGAATATGGAGATGAATAATTGTAAGTGTTTGAGCAGATTTAACTATTGATTGATATGTTCAAGTTTGGTGGGAAAGGATGTGAAGTTGGCATGCTGTTTAAATTTTGTAATGGTATATGCATTTTTGGATTGAATTCACATTCATTTATATGCCAGGTAAATGGATACTGATAAGAAATGTGTTGGGCAAGAGCAAAATCATATTGGGGTTGTTGGAAGGAATTTCAACGATGTTGAAGGGTGAAGTGGAAGTGGTATTAATTTTTTTTTTAGTTTTTTTGAACTATGTATGTGTTTGTTGGTCCAGAATATGAAAATAAAAGTAATTTCTTAAAATCTGGTGATATTTTTCCTTTTCAGTTCAAAATGAAACCTCAAATGCACCATGCTGAGGAGGACTCCCCAGTATCAGTTCCAACTGATCTCCCAAAAGATGATGAACTCCATTTTGGGATTGAGTTGATAGATTTCTCCAAAGCCAAGGCAAGAATGCTGCAAACCTTTGACTGTTTTTTGTTATAAACATTGCATCAATAACATTTATTGCTCTACACATTTTATATTCAGTATTCTCATACATGCTTTCTAAGTGAAAATTCTCATATATGTAAAAATTATATATTTGATTTCTTTGTGATGCAAAAGGTGCCGATGATATCTTACTATAATTCATTATTTACATATAGCCTCTTTGTAGTTTCTAATGTCATGTTATTCTTATGCCAATTTTCAGGTTGTCTGCGATGATTTGGGAGTATCGAAAATGGTTGAGTGCCACATATTTGCTTAAATTTTTATCTTTTATACTAAAGTAAATGTGCAAGAAACAACAGCAGAAAAGTGAAAGAGCAGATGCCTAATTTTTACTATTCTATTTTCTTATATGCTATATAATTTCTTATATTCATTCTCATTACTTTCTTTATCCAAATATTATATATCTTGACTTTTACTTCAACAGATTTCATCAAGTTTACATGACTTCATTGTACATATAAGCATTTGAATTCATTTTTCCTTTGAAAAATAATTTGCACAGTTTGGTTGTAGGTTGATTCAGTTGCAAAAGGAAGACGTGTGTATTGCTTGATAAGTTCTCTATTAATTTCTTCGCTGATTTAATTCACATTGATCCAAGTTTTGTATATTTAGAAATTGAGTTTCTTATGTTTGACAGGGGCTTTACCAACTTGGGGCAAGAAAGATTTCGTACCATGGCCTGGGGCCATTAGGCTGCATTCCTTCTCAAAGAGTGAAGTCCAAAACAGGGCAATGTGAATGGGTGATGGAATTCAACTCCAAAGTGTAAAGCCTGATAAAATCTATAAACAGACACCTCCCAAATGCACAGTTTATGTTTACTGATACATATCCAGCAATTCTTGACTTGATCAACAACCCTACAACCTATGGTATAAATATAACCCTCTCTTTTTCTATTGCACTAAAACTAACATCAACTTATAAATCATTATGAATCTCATTCAATCTTTATCTCCTTTTTGTTTTGTTTTTGCAGGTTCTAAGATTTCAAACACATCATGTTGCAATGTCGGCAGCTTGGCACAAGCATTGGTGGTTAATTTATGCTTGAAAACTCAAAACTGTGTAATAATCGCAAGGATTATGTGTTTTAGGATGTTTTCCATCCATCAGATGCAACAAATCAAGTGAAAACCCTAACCTCTCAAAGCCATAAGCCGCTTCAGGTAAAAGTTTCCCATTTTCCACTCT
>AWUE01022218.1:0-39589 GCA_001974825.2 Corchorus olitorius
GTTCGAATATTGTGAATAAATAAATAAATTAATATTATTATTGAAAAATTTTTACTCGCATTGGCATAATGACCCAAGTCGAATAGGATTAGTCGTAGTCTAGTAAACAAATACAAATATCTATTTTTTTGGATTTTAGACCAAAAACAGATATTGAACCCATTTAAATTTTACTTTACCTACGGCTACTAACGAGCCTTTTGTCTAATTTCTTGTCTAAATTATGATGATCTTTTTGGTGAAAGATATTATTGATTTAATTGACAAAATTTATTTATTACCTAAACAAAGAAATAAATTGACAATTTATAAAACCTTAAATAAATCGGAATTTCAAAAGATCCAAAAGTTTCTTCAACCCGGAATTATCGACCATGCCCGGTTAGACCCACCACTTCTAAAATTGTAGACTTTTGCCATTTTTTTTCTTTCCTTTCTTATTTTTCCCTATGAACTATTAGGAGTCTTCTCTCCTCAGTTTCTATGTGGAAAGAAGGATGATTCCTTGTAGTTTCCAAGGCCCTTTTGCCTGTTCTTGGATCGTCTTCAGTTAAACCTAGAGAATTCGAGGTGGGTCTTTGAATTTTTGTTGCAAAGTTGCAGTTTCTTTCATTTCCTTTTCTGGGTTTTGTTGATATATTGATAAGAATCTAAGTCAACCGGTCAACTTTAACTGGTTTGTTTAAGTTTCTCTTCTTTAAGTTTCTATCTTTTGTGTTAGTCTTTGTTAATTTTGTGTTTTATCAGCTGAATTATTGTTCCTTGCGCTGTTTTTTGTTCTTTTAGCTTTCCTTGTTGCTATTGTTGGATATATATGGAAGGTGAATTTGATTCCTTTTCATCCTTTTTTGTTTCTGTTTTTGAACTTGTTTCAGGTTTGAATGTTAGAGCAATATGGTTTAGTGGATTTGGTATTTAATCTCTGTTAAGCTGTTATTCGGAGCAATACAACTGGGTTTTTGTGGTCCACTATTTCAGCTTCGAATTTGGGGATTTCTTCATGATCATGGTGTTGTATAGCCGAGTTTTTGCTGTCCTTATCAGTGTTTTCGTATGGTTATTGCTTGGCTGTAGTTTTTTAAGCTATGCTACTCAGGATGATATTGATTGTTTGAAGAGCATCAAAGCTTCGCTTCATGACCCCTTTAATTACTTAAATTCTTCATGGAATTTCAATAACGACACTGAAGGATTTATTTGTAGATTTACCGGGGTTGAATGCTGGCACCCGGATGAGAATAAGGTTCTGAACATCCGGCTTTCGGATATGGGACTCAAGGGTGAGTTTCCTCAAGGGCTTCACCTATGCAAAAGCTTGACTGGCCTAGATCTTTCAAGCAACAGTCTTCATGGAAGTATTCCATCTAATATCTCTGATGTTATCAAGTATGTCACTACCCTTGATCTGTCGTCTAATAATTTCTCTGGCGAAATCCCAAAAGGGCTCGCAAATTGTAGCTTCATAAACGTTCTTAAACTTGACCATAACAAATTTACGGGTCAGATTCCTCCAGAACTCAGTTTGCTCGGTAGGTTGAAGACATTCGACGTTGCTAATAACTTGTTGACAGGACCAATTCCAAGGTTTCAGGTTCAGAATAGTTCAATATCGGCAAGTAGTTTTGCAAATAATCTAGGACTGTGTGGGAAGCCTTTGGATCCATGTCAGGCGACTTCAAAGGGTGCTAAAACTGGAATTATTGCTGGGGCTGCTATTGGTGGGGTGACAGTTGCTGCGATAGTTGTGGGCATCATTTTGTTCTTCTATTTCCGGAAAGTATCTGTCTTGAGGAAGAAGGATGATGATCCAGACGGAAACAAATGGGCAAAGATCTTAAAGGGAGCCAAAGGCACCAAGGCAAGTTAATTTATTACATCCATATCATGATACAGCAAATACTCTTCTTTACATTATATGAAACTTTAATTATTGTTTTTCCTTTGATTAGATGTACTTATAAGGTAATGTTATTTCAGGTTTCCATGTTTGAAAAGGCAGTTTCCAAAATGAGATTAAATGATCTCTTGAAGGCCACTAACAATTTCAACAAAAATAATATAATTGGGTCAGGAAGAACGGGGACTATGTACAAAGGAATTCTTGATGATGGAACCTCGCTGATGATTAAGAGATTGCAGGATTCTCAACACTCTGACAAAGAATTTGCGTCTGAGATGGCTACCCTGGGAAGTGTGAAACATCAGAACTTAGTTCCCCTTTTAGGTTTCTGCATGGCTAAGAAGGAGAGGCTTTTAGTTTACCAATACATGGCAAATGGTACTCTGAATGATAATTTGCATTCACTGGATGATGCAAAGAAGGCCATGGAGTGGCCCTTAAGACTTAAAATTGGTATAAGGGCTGCTAAAGGATTTGCATGGCTCCACCACAACTGCAATCCTCGTATAATTCATCGGAATATAAGCTCCAAATGTATCCTACTAGATGCAGATTTTGAGCCCAAAATATCCGATTTTGGTCTTGCCAGGCTCATGAACCCAATTGATACGCATTTGAGCACCTTTGTGAATGGAGAGTTTGGGGATTTAGGATATGTTGCCCCTGAATATACAAGAACTTTAGTGGCCACTCCCAAAGGAGATGTGTATAGCTTTGGCGTTGTCCTGCTTGAGCTGGTTACTGGTGAGAGACCTACCCATGCAGCCAAAGCTCCTGAGAACTTTAAGGGAAATCTAGTGGAATGGATTACACAGCTATCAAATGATGGCAAACTTCAAGATGCCATTGACACATCCTTGGTTGGGAAGGGTTTTGATAATGAACTTTTCCAATTTATTAAAGTTGCATGCAGTTGTGTATTGCCACCTGCCAAAGAGAGGCCTACCATGTTTGAAGTATACCAGCTTCTAAGAGCAATTGGGGAGCGATACAATTTTACTGCCGAAGATGAAATTTTGATGCCTTCAGATACTGGTGATGCTCATTTAGAGGAACTTATTGTTGCTCGAGAAGTCAACGGAAATAATTGAAAAGATATGGGGTGGTGATATTGCATCTTGGCATAGTGAATGTGTAAGTATTTGTTCTTGTGCATGTTTAAATAAAGGTTGATTTCATGTGTACTTCAAATGCTTTCTACTTAGTAGTTTCAACTTTCTACACTTAGTACTCACTGTAATGGCATTAGTTATAGTTCTAAAGCATCTATGTAGGTCCTTGTGTCTTTTATTTCATTTAGAATCCTTTATTAGTGCCCTAGAGGAAAAACTTTAGATCATAATTATTTTATATCCTGAGGTTTCCCCCAAAATTATTGTGTATGTAGAATGAGTAGATTTAAACCAAGCGAATGACATATGTGATGTAAGTTTCCTTATTCATTAATGCAATATTGTATCTTGGAGAGGGCTTTATCCTTTATTTTTGTTTGCAGTACTATGAGATTCACGACAAGTGACAGCTGTATGTAATCTAAGCTAGACAACTTACAATTGTGGGGCTTTTAAATATTTTTCCTTCATTCTTTTCCTTCAATTGATGAAATGTGTCAGTGTCACTGTAGCTCCTTTTGCAATTTCTGGATTTTCTGAATTTAGGTTTGGCATGAAACACTAATGACACAATTCTTGCATGCACTTGAGGATTTATTTAGCAACAGATCCTAGCATGCAAAGCAGTGTGTTCAGGCTAAAGTAATGGTTTAAAATTGAATAACTACCTGAAATCTTTCGAAGCACATTTTTTGCATGTTGTTTTCCTTTGAACACCAGTGTTTTTACAGCAAAATTTCTGCATTTTCATTTTACATAGTAGCACTTGTTGGGATCGGCATTTTATTAGGTACTGTGGTAACTAATTTTAACTACATTAATTATTATCCTTTGTTTTGAGAGCTAAAAAAATCTGGGTAGATACTGTATGCCTTTGATCTTGTAGTTTCCTCTTCTTGGAGGCTTGACCCCCTCATAGCATTCTATTTCTTTAGCTTCTGCATTATCTCTTGCTGCATGCTTCACTCGGGTTTGAGTGCATACATAGCTAAAAAGCCATAAGAAGGCATCTGTAGTACATTTATACTACTACTCTTGGCATGAACTTGTTTAAAGATCTATTATCAGAAGTCTTGTGATCCATTTCTGTTCATTGTTTGCCTAAAATCCTGAGGGAATTTGGGATAGCAGATACAGGATTTTTTTTTTTTAGAAAAAAGATTGGTTGGTGATTGTTTTAGTGAGAAACTTCTTTGGCTTGGACATGGGTTTTCTGCCCTCTTGTTTCTGAACATAATCTTAAATCCACTGTTAAGAGGTGATGGCAAATTCAATTGGACATGGACAGATTCGGTTTCATCGAGAAATTTTGCTGGATTCTAATACCCAAGAGTGATTTTAAATTTTAATTGCTTCTTATGAAGGACTTAACCTTTCTTTACTTCAAGTTTTGCTAATTTTAGATTTTCTTTTTTCTTTTTCTGTGGCATAATTTGCTGCTTCATTGCTCTTTATGCAACAGCAGTGCACACGGTTAGTAGGAAGAATCTGGCTAATCTTCCATGCTTCTTTGTTCTTTATAAATAGCCAAGGAAACTTCTACTCTAGGGTTCGTTGTCACAGAGCAAACTGATTATAGAGGCTTTAGAGTGTCTCCTTCTTGGATGATATTCAAGTAACTGGTCGTTTATTTCGTTATCTGTCATTCTTTTCTGAATTTTATAGGGTTGCCATTTGTGCATCCAAAGTAGACCTAATTGTGGTTCGTTTTGGTGAAAAAACCAAATCTGAACCATGGTCTTAGTAATCGAACCAGAACATTGAACCAGCCCCCAAGGCTTTGGTTACAAAAAAGATAAGCTTAATAGAACCAGCCCCCAAAAAACTTGTAATTTGGGACAAATTAGTCTTTGAACATTTAAATATTTCAATTGCACGTTTGAACTTGTAAAAAGTAACAAATTAGCCATTGTAGATGGAAATTGGTTAAATTTCGTTAGTAATTGGATGGAAATGAGCCCTTTTCGGATAGAAATTGACATGGCTCTGATAAATTGCACCAAATTTCCGTCCAATTGTTAATGGAATTTAACTAATTTCCGTCCAAAAGGGATATAATTTGTCCAATTTTCACAAATTCAAGCTTGCAATTGGCAATTTTGGAAGTTGGACTAAATTGTCTCATTCTTACAAGACCAGGACCAAAATATCTATTACGTAAAGAGAAAAAAAGTATTATTCTTAACTTAATTGCAGACTAAACTAGATTCAACCCGTGTCATGCACCTAAGTTTGGTGGTTGAGTCTAGCAGAGGGGCAGCTGCATACATAAGGTCTTGAAGCTGAGATCTGCTTAAACTGCAACGAGCCATTTCCCATTTGATCAAAACCCACGATTGGTTTTAAAAAAAAAAAAACTCTATGCTAGTGAATCTTAAATTCTAAGGCTAACCCGTAATCTGTGGCTAAACCTTGGCTTAACTTTGTTGAAGGGTACCATTATCTTAGAAAATGGCAATATTCTTTTAAAGAAAATAAAATGTATAGAAAAAATTCAAAATTTAATTTTGTAGGTAATATTGTCCTTACAAAACTTATCTTTCATTAGTTGTGTCAAGTATTACTCCCCATTTTAAAAGGAGTGTCCCATTTAGAATGAAGTACTCTCTACTTCTACGTACACTGCACGTGATTCATCGTGTTTAAATTAAATGAAGATTAAAATAATAATTGAAATTAATTATAAGTCAAAGGAAATAATGACATGTTACTCATCTTTTATTTTAAAAAAACTTTAAATTCTTGTTTGCACACTCCAATACAAATACACACTTCAAAAATAGATTCAGGTCGATCACAATAATTAAATTTTAAATAAATTTTTAACTTAATCAGTTATTGAAAAAATGATGAATAATTAATCATTATGCAAACTTATTTTAATTTTTAAATTGCAAAGTAACAATAATAATACTTTTATTGGTTTATATATTATTGGTTAGGTCTAGAACTACCAAAAAGTCTCAATTTTTTTTAAAAAATTAAATTGGTAAAAATAAAACAATTTTCAAAATTTTAAATTTAATTAATAAAAAATAGAGTTTTTAGTAGAATAAAACTGTAAAAGTTTATACAATGTCATTTAAGAAATATATTTTAAAAATTATAATATATCTAAGTTTTTTAATTAAAATAGTAAAATGGTAAAAATAAAATAGTTATTTAATTTAAAAAAAGTTTTTAGTTGAGTAAAACTATAAAAATTAAACAATGACATTTAAGAAATATATTCGAAAAATAAGGGTATAATGGGTGATTCAAAAGTTTTACAAGAACTCGTACTTTTATATATAGTATAGATATATATAAATACACACATAGAACAAATGTTAATTCTACTTAAATTTATACCTCCCAACCCTTCCACTTTATCACCAACCCACGTTGGCTACCCATGAACGGCAAGTTGTCATTTCGGCGACACTTCCAACTTTATATTTATTTCAACCTTCTTGAAATTGTCTTTCACCACTTTCCTTTAAACCCTTCATTCTTTCCCTAACCTCACTTCAATCTCTAATTTAGCCACCTGCGTAACCTCATTCAAAGCTCTTTCCTGCAAGTCCTCCTCCAAGCTATTCCTCAATCTTCACCTCCCAGTCATGTGCTAATTTTATGTTTTAAGGCGCATCGCTTGTGTAAAAAAAAATAAGTTGTCACAGTTTTATTAGTCGGGATAAATGACGTGGCGGGAACGGTCTTTCTAATAATTTCGTGATAAATAGTGAAAAATCATCATGTAAGAGATTTAGTCAACAAAGTCACTTTAAAAAAAACTCACAAATTTAACATGTCCTAAAGCCCATTAAAAAGGAACTGTACAATAAAGAGAAGTAAAAGACCCAAAGCCAAATCCCATGGATTAGCGGAAAATACAAAAAGAAAAAAAAATATAGTAGTCCAAGAACAAAAACATACACTTGCAAATCCATTAAACCAAACACACTTGCAAAATCCAAAGAAACCAGACTAATTGCTCAAATTGGTCCCTAAAGCCTGTGAAAATACTCAAATAAGGGTCTAATCTTCTAATTTGGTTAATCAAGTCCATAACATTGCAAAATTGGCTAAACTTGGTACCTAACGTTGCAAAATCAGCTCAAATAAGTCTCTAACGTTGCAAAATCAGCTCAAATCAGTCCCTAATGTCAATTTAAATCCCTAACATTTTTTGGTTTATTAGGATGTCAATTTGACGTCAGGGACTGATTTGAATTTGAGTTGGTTTTGCAACGTTAGGGATTTAATTAACCAAATTAAAAGGTTAGGTCATTATTTGAGTATTTTTCAAACGTTAGAGACCAATTTGAACAATTATCCAAGAAACTATGAAAAAAAAACCAAAAACAAAAAGCCCAACCAATCAAGGTGGCCCATTTGTCAAAACACATAGAAAGTAATCATGAGAGCTTATCTTTATTTAGTAGATAGATCATCTGATAGTTTCCCATATCACTTCCCATAAAAGAGATCAACATGAAAACAATCACTCTGATATCAGGGGTTTAAGCTGAAGGAGCAAGCAGCTGACACATAAATTTCACTAGATAGATCTAAAACCCTATAAACACAATTAGATATAATTAATCTATGATCAATCCAATTCATTTTCTACTAAACACAACTAAGAAACACTTATCTCATGACTACTTTTCAGCCAAATTTAATAAGTAACCCCCATAATTGATCCAATCAAAATAGCCAAATCTATCAATCTACGGACATAAAATCTTAATTCAAATTAGGTTAACTTGCTTGCTTGTATTTAGAGAGTATTAGGATCCACCGTATCAGCTCTGTCAAGTAAAGCCAAGCCCTCGACAAAAGGCCAAACAACAGCACGAACCTAGTCTCCTTTAATTCCAGTAGTCTTACGCGTGTACGAAGCTCAAGATCACAACAAATCAGATAACCATTCGATTTCTGAAGCAATACATGGTCATCTTTCCACGATCCTAAAACGATCGCCCAAATATCAACATGAAACCGCATGCTCCAAGAAGAATAATAATTTCTCACCCATAGATCAAGCGAATTCATGTTATTATAATGATGAGTAAGAGCAAGGGATCTCCTAAGGCCAAATGAGGAGATGGAAACATAGGAAAGATCAACCGCAACCAAACAATCCGACAACAACATCTTTACAAATCTCTCATTGGTCATTGCAAAATGGAGAATAAAATTGTCTATAATTCCATTTTTCCGCACTCGGCATGCGAGCCAATGTAGATTTCCATTAACACAAGGTGGTCCATTCCTTGAATCTTTTATCATCCAATCACCCCACCCGCGTGTCTTGGATACGTGTCCAACTCCCTTAATTTAAGGAGAAGATCTCAATGTTTGGTGGGATGCGCAAGCATATATTACAGGTGTAGACACCCATTTTTGTCCACATCCTTTAATTAATTTCAATTTGCAGTTAGGGGGGATTGAGGTTAATTCCCAAATTTTAGGACATTTTAATAAAAATAGTTCATTACCTTTCACATCACATTTACTTGCCTTATTAGAGTTCAAATTGAATATTAATAAAAAAGAAGATAGTTTTATTTTACATGGCATATTTGATCATTTCATATTAATTGGCATTTTATTATTTAGGTGCATTTGCAAAGGGTCACACTAGCCACTTATCTTAATATGGAGCCATTTTGGAAATCTAATTTGGTTCATGATTAATTTATTTGGACTACTCTACATTCGCATTGTTAAGTAGAAATAGGATCTGCATTTTTTTCACTTTTCATTTGCTAGTAATTTAAATCACTATGACATTGCTATTATGAAAATATAAAAAATAGAAATGGAAAATCATAAAAAATGGGTTCAATTCTTCATTTATTTGTTTACATTTCACTTCTCAAGATCTAGCTTACATACTTCACAAAATATATATAAAAAAAAGGAGATAACAAAAATACAAAAAAAATAGTAAGCCTATGGGGAGCTTTCGCCTATTGGGTAATCACTTGCCAACCACATGGCCTGCAAAATGACACCAAAAGAAGGTAGTAAATCAATTTCACCATACTGTCAGCTGACATTTACTCAAATGGGTAATAAGCTTCAACCGCAACACAAAAAGAGCCGCATATGACACAAGCTTCAAGTATGAATTGCACAATTACATGTTCACTCATTGGAGGTAGGAAATGCACATGTTCACTCATTGGAAGCAGGAAATCTAATTTCATGCACAAGCGCACAAGTCTGAAGGCGTTCCCAGGCATCATAGTCCAGTATGGAGACACATTGCAAATTATAATAAATACAAACAGTGAGGAAAGCACCAAATACATATTGACAAGGTCTAATTGCAATACATCATGGCAAACTGAACTACTAGCTTTGTTTTTTAGACACCACTTAAGAAAAAGGAATGTCATTTCTCCTACTACTGATCGAATCAAACATTAGATGCAATGCAATGCAATATGATCAAATGAGGCTCAACCATGATTGCTCAAAATAGGTTTGATCATCAAACGCAACCAGAGGCAAGCACACAGTGGGGCATTCATTGTCAACAATTAAAGGAGCGAGGAAATTGGCATATAATAGTGATCAAGCAATTCTACATACCAGTACTTAAAATTAATAATGGGTGAATGCAATAGCTAAGGTTCTTACAGTCACAGCACACAAAACTTCAATGCATCTTACCAGAGAGAATTCCAATGCTAATTTTCCAGTCTCAAACAGTTACAGAAAGAGAAAAAGGCTCACAAGCTTACCATGCCAGCTCAGCAACCTTTTCACCCGCCCATAACAGCTCACCAGTAGCCCCATCCTTATCCCAATTTTCACAACAAACTTTCACCTGCTACAGAAAAGGGGAAATGGTTAACGATAAGAAGGGGGAAGAATTCAGACTCCATGGAGAGAAAATGGACTCGCTTCCTCAATCTCTCTCTTGATTCTTGAACTTTTCTCTCTGATATCTGAAAAATTGAAGCTCCCACACACACAAAAAAAATATTTTGCTCTAACTCTCTCTCTTCTAAAAAAAAATGATACCGGATACACACAAAAAATTGAATCCCAGCTCTCTTTGATGGTTTTTTCTATGACTCCCACACAAAAAAAAAATCTGAAGTCTCTCTCTGATAACAAAAAGCCTTCATCGTTACTCTCTAAAAAAAAAGAAGAATAAGAATAACTTCATTTGTTACCTGAATTGGCTCATTTACCTAGGTCCGAGCCTTCCTTTTGCTTTGGATCCGCCTCTTTATTCCCTCTTATTTCTTTAGCCATTTTCCTGCAAAAAATAAAAAGAATAATACAAAAATGGAGGGGTTAGTTTTGGGTTAGGAAGAGCTGTCACCTAGTGAGCTTAGATTCAAGTTCCCAGTGGTCAAAAGAAAGTAGAGAAGGGGAGGAAATACATACCTCAAAGCCAAGCCGATTCGACGGTGAGTCTGAGAGATCATAAGCTTCAAAATTTTGGTTCGGGTTAAACTTTTTGAAGGTTTCTGCGTCTGTATTCGAGAGAGTTGAGGCAAGATCTGGACTTGGAACATCGATGGGAGCAAATCTGGAGTTTGCTGGCTTCATCAGAGGCCGGAGAAGTTGTCGCCGCGGTGGAGCAAGGCGGCTGTCACAGTGAAGAGGGCGGCTAGGGTTTCCTAAGGTTTGGAGAAGGAAGAAGTGTTGAAGGTTGAAGAAGAAGTGAGGTATTTTATACCTATTCGGTGTGAGCTCCAAAACGGCGCCGTTCAAGCTTTCTGACGTGGAAAAATCTCCCCTTTGTGAGTCAATTCTTCACTCCTTTCAATTGAACCCTTGTGGCTTTGTTTTTTGATTTAATTTGATGCTATTTGGGACTATTTGTGCTTAATTGTTTTAATTTAAATGCCTTATTTGTCCCTTTCTTCAATTTAATGTTTTTTTTTCTTTTCCTTTTGTAAATAAGTGGGGTAAATTTATTTTGTTAAGCTTCAAGGTGATGAGTATTGGTGAAGGTCTATGTTCTAAGGTCCTAATTTGTTAGTTTGTTAATACCTCTTGCTAAAAATGTTGTCTTTAATTGTTCATTGCATAGATTAAGCATAAAGAGGTAATAAGAGTGTTGATTGGAATTTATTTTTGCTTAGAATCATTTGGATTCAACTTGAACTTAAAGAAATTAAGTGTTTTATTTAAAGTTTTGATTTTTGAGTTGGAAATGATTTATATTGATTCTTGATTTCTAATTGAGATAATTTTGATTTGAAAATTGAGATCTTGACTTAAAGTTAAGATTTTTCTCAAAATTAAAGTTTGCTTGAAAGTGGTATGTTGAACCCTTTTGGGTTAATTTTAATTTTGAAAAAAAAAAAACTTGGAGTTAAAAATCAAAATTTTCAAATTGAAATTAACTTGAAAAGAAATTGGTGAATCCTTTTGAACTGATTCAAATTTGAAAACTAAGATTTTAAGTTTAAAGACTTGATTTCTTAAGTTAAGTTCTAATTTAGTTCATACATATCCAATAACTTGTATTCCCATTTGTTTAAAAACTCAAATTTACTTCTATGTTTGCTTAGGTCTTTGATTGAGGGTTTTGTTTACTTTTGATGCAATTTAATTCTCGATTTACATTATTGATATGCAATTTGTGTTTTTTTTATTCCTTAATTTTGCTAATTGTTCACTTGATGTGCAGAAAAGTCCCCAGTTGTCCAAGTTGGCCCTTAGCTTCTAATTTCTTTAAGTTTAATTGTTAATTCAATTCAATTAAGCCCTTTGGGATTTGTAATAAATTAGTAATTAGTGTAAAGGTAAAATAGAGATCAATCATATGCATTCATGTCATACGCATTATATGTCACCTTGTTATGTTCATAATGCATTAACATTCGTCTTTTGTCGAGATGAAGAGCCTTTCAGAGAAATGTACTCGGGTACGAATTTCTGGAAACCCCTTCTAGACTGGTCTTTTCCCTAATTACCCCCATAATGCGTGGCAAGGGGTTATGGAGTTGACTTTGGGTAGACTTGTATTAATGCATGTAGTTAAAATCAGTTTTTCATGCATTTTAATCGTCATTCATGGGAGTTAGCTAAGTAAGAATTAGTAAGCAGTTGTTTTTACGATGACGGGTGGGTCCCAAGTAAATGTACTCGGGTACGAATTCTTGGTCCCCCGCTCCGAGGTTGGATTATCCCCGAGATACCCCCATAATGCGTGGGAAGGGTCTCGGGTTAATTTCAAGTATACCGTTGTTTACTGATAAACTAAAATTTACCTATTCATGCATCATCTGCGTTCATAGTTTTCCTTTTTGGGATTAATGAAATTAAAAAAATAGAAGATCATTTTTTTTTTCTTTAAAAACATCTTTCAAAAGCAACCGTATTTTGTTAAACTCATAGGATTTAGTTAGACCCGAGGTACCGTCATTTGATGGGCATTTGGGGGTGTGCCGATCCTTCCCCAAATGTAATAGACTCCCGAACCTAGGTATTGGTTGTAAGATCGGACTTTAAGTTTAGTGGGTCCATTGCCGAGCTTTGGATTTAACTAGGCTTAGGAGGTCATTAGGTGACTAATTACACCTTAGAATTTTGATTAGTGGCGACTCCTTTTTTAAGTCGTTTCGATAGGGTTCCCCGGACCCGAACGTTTCGACAACAGGGATAGACAATCCTGACAACTTTGAAATCATTCTTTCTGGAGTCGAAACCAAACCCAGCTAGACAGTGGGTTGTATCCATGGGGTGAGCAGTATGTTCCTCAAGATATCATCAGGGATATACAAATCTTGAGATGAAGAGTCAGCATAGTCATCCACCTTTGATGTTTAGCATCTGACAAGCCTTTATCTCTTTTGATGGGAATTTTAGCATCCCCTGAGATTTTCTCATTTTTGCTGGAAACATTGGCATCCCTTAGAATTTTCTTTTGTTTATGAGAATTATCTTGATTCTATGGCTTTTTGGTCTTTGAAAACCACTTGGGTGTAGTGATTTGGTTTTACTTGTTTATTAGAGTGCCCTTCTTATCTCCTTGTTTGGTTTTACTTGGGTGTAGTGATTTGCAACATTTTCTTTGGGATCCATATTTCTAGTAATAGCTTCATGGCTATTTCCCTTATTCATCAAGCTTTGTAGATATTAGTTATGCAGTAATTCTTCGTCCTCAAACCCTGATCTCTCTGAAACGAAAAAAGGGTTGATGAAAATGAAGACGATATTTCCCTGGATTCATTGGTTGTTGGTTACTGCATTTTGTCAGTTTATTCACATTTGTGTCAGCCGTGTTGACAATTGATAATGCTATTAAGCATGAACCGCTTAGCCTTAACGAGTTCAACCAAAGGGTTGTAGGATTTTGCATCGGTGTTTTTACGGTCAATATGTTTGGTGGCGGTTGCAATAATAAGTAGATGGCTGCGGTCTAATTCGGGTGGTGAGGAGGAAGAGGAAGAGCACAAGTACTCTATTCAACTTCCAACTTGGTTCACAACTTCCATTCTTATTTTTGCTGTGTGTTGCATATTCATCCGCTTCCTTTGTAATTTAAGATTCATTTCATTTTTGTTATAGCCTTTTTCATCAAATGAATGGATAGGAAAATTAATGAAAAAATGGGAAAGTCCTGTAGCGTTCGGATTTGATGCTCCAGATTGTTAAAAGGCTCAGCCCAAAAACACGAGAAATTATTAGGTGGGACGGACCCACCACGTCATCCATGGGACTAACCAATAGAATTTTGCCATGTCAAATGAACTCCTTAAATTTAGACACGATTTTAGGTCAATGTTTAGCCCCCTTTTAAAACAAACCCTATATAAAGGGTAAGTCCCCAAATTTGAGATTTTATTGGGATATGGTTTTAGAAAATTGATGAGTTGTCTTCATATTATTGGTTGGTCCCATAGATGACGTGGTGGGTCTGTCCCACCTAATAATTTCTCCATAAACAAACTACTTTTTCCAGTCCTTAAGACCAATACCATTAACTAAAGATGACGACACATGGATACAATTTTCCCATTTTTGATTACGAAAATAATCATCATGATCAAATAATTAATTTACCATTGTCTTTTCTTGGGGTAAAAGGTAATCTGGGTTTTTCCAAAAGAGATACTAGTAAAATATCGTCTGCCGTTGTTGGTTATTGCATTTCCAAAAGATAATGATAATGACGAGGCATGCTGTTGCATTTAGACATATGCCTATCTCATCTAACAACTCCAATTTATACTAATATACTGGCATATTGACAAAATGACAGTAAAGAATCAAATTTCAAATTTGCTTACGCTTAATTAGTAGTAGTTCAAGATCCTTTTTGACTAAGGAGCCCAACAAAGGCAGCTTTTCAATTACTAAAGTTTTTATAGCAACAATAAAAGATGCCATTGAAAATGAAGTCTAAGTAAATTTGATTCTCCGGCCATATAGGCATTAATCTACTAGCATTTATTTATTTCTTTTTGTTTCTTTGTCTGCTATTTAATATACTAAGTACATCATGAGACATGAGACAGGAAGGCAAATCAAATTTCGCCACAAAATGAGAATCCAAGAAAGGAAAAGACAAATTCTTACGGAGTTACTAAAGAGAAATTGAACTCAAAACATTTTGCAAGGAAAAATGGAAAACACTCAATACTCTTTTTTTCTTGAATGTGTTTTGTTGATCACAAATTAAACTACTTCAAGTAGAGCATATAATTATGTAGTAATAGCTCTTAATAAATTTTAAACTTTATTGACTTAAATTAAAGACATAATTAAACACTAGCGAGAGAGCAATTTAGCTACAAATTTGTCCATGTTTTTATCTGAAGTTCCACCTTCATCAACTGCCTTTATAGCCAAATCCCTCCAGTTGATTGCATTTTTCTTAATCACTTTGCCCTTTTCTCCTTGTATCAGTTCCTTCAGGCATTGCTCTATAATCTCTCCTCTGACAAAACCCGATTCATCAGGCAGAACTCTAATCCCAATTTTCCAGACATCCTCCACATGCTTTCCTTTGGTCCCTTGGTCGGTCCATTGCGGCATTGCCAGCATCGGAACTCCCAAACCTAATGCTTCAAGAACAAAATTAAAGCCGCAATGTGTTAGAAAACAACCAATTGATTCATGAGACAGCACTTCCAGCTGAGGGCACCAACTCACAACTAAACCTTTTTGCCAAGTCTCTTGTACGAAATTGTTTGGCAATTTGGCCTCCTTAATGGCCCTTACTACCCATAAGAAGAAGCAATTGGTCCCTTTCAAAGCCGACACAATCTCTGCCATTTGCTCGACATCTAGTGATGCATAGCTTCCAAATGAGACATAAACAACTGAGCTCTTTGGTTTTCCATTTAGCCAAGTCATGCAAGTGGTAGTGTCTGGCTTGTAGAGATGCATGACATAATCTTTGTCATTTTCGAGTCTTTTGTCTAAGTACATGGATGGAACAATTGGCCCAACCGTCTTTACATTCCATCATTTTGACATCCAATCCACAGCCTAATGAAAGAAAAACCAAAACATCAAAACCTTCGAAAAACATCATAATATTGGCTTATTAGCCTTTTTCCCTTGAATTATTGTGTCTTTTGCCCCCTGAACTTTCCAATTGAACACATTTTATCTCATGACGGAGGAGGTAAATTGTCTTGAATTTGGAAAGTTGAGGAGACAAATTGTCTCGATTTTAATTTAGGAGGCAAATTGTCCTTATACCCATAATTCAACAGTAAAAAAAAACTATAGTAAGCCTAAGAATATTGCCAAAAAAAGCCTAAGAATATTCCATAAAGATATTGAATGTGTGTTAAAATATCGATACCTCTTTCTCCAAATCATAAAAGATATTGAAAAGCACCCAATCAACTCCATCAACATTGGAAAACTGATTGATAACTACCTCATACCAAGCAGGAAAAGATCCATAAAGACCAACAAAAGATGAAAGTTCCAAAACTTCAAGAGGAGGCAATCCCGGAAGAACAACTTTATTATTAGGCTCTGAGATTGACACCTTAAGAAGTCCCCTGCAGACATGGTAATAAACGGTGTTGACAGCATAAGACTGAGTGAAAAACACAGCCGACCGAATCCCAAACTGCTTGGCAACATCAAGGACCCCAGGCATGAATCCATCATAGACAATAGCATCAATAGGACGTCCAGCATGAACAAGTTTGTTGATTAAAGTTGCTAAACTCTTGGGGCCAACAGACCAGAAAGTTGGGAGGTAGACATCGGCGCTACCAGCCCGATCATAGCCACCTTCATCAAAGCCGTCGGAAATGGTTTCAAGATCAAAGGAGGAGCTTGAGCTGCCGCCGGAAAAGTTGGAGTTGGAGAGGAAGATGGTGTTTACGAGAGTGGCTTTGACGCCTTTGGAGACTAAGCGTTTGGTGAATAGTAGCAAGGGGTTGATATGACCTTGGGAAGGGTAAAGAAAGATCAAAAGATGAGGTTTTTGGTCTTTATTTTCGTCCTGATCTCCCATTTTCATTGGCTGCTTTCACCACCCACCCTTACTTACTGCTCTACGCACTATGTTTCGTACAAATTTATATGAAACATTTAACCAAGAAAAAAACAAAAGTATGTTCTCATCATCCATGTCATCATGACTACCATATAATGGCAGTTTCAGAGTGAAGTAACTTCCACGTTGGCTAGAGAAAGAAGAATTTACGTGTGTTTGGTAGGTTTTGCAAGTGATTGGATCACTGGGGTAATCTAATCACCAAGGTGATCTTAAATCACGTTTGGTGTGACTGAAAATTCATGATGATTTTAGGTCAGCGTGTTTGGTATAATTGGAAAAAAAGAAATCATTAATGTTAAATCATAAGGGATTTTTTTGGGGTATTTAGCCATAATTTATAGTCTATATTAATATATATACTATACTATCGATACTATAAATAAAAGTACGAGAAACTTTTAGATTGACGATGATACTCTTATTATTTAAAAATATTTTTAAAACTCCATTACTTAGAATTGGACATTATCTTTAAGTTAATTTAGGTGATCTTTACAAAATTGATCAGATTCACCTGAGAAATATTCTCCTCCTTTATCAAATCCTTAAGAGTTTTAATCTTTCTTTCCTTTTGGTTCTCAACTCTAGCTTTAAATTCTTTGTAAGCATCAAGTATTCATCTTTTGTTTTTAGTAAGTAAACATGGACATAAAGTTAACTATCATCAATCAAGGTGATGAAATATCTTTTACCACCTCTTGTTAATTTTCCATTAAGTTCACAAATGTCCGAATGGATTAAATCCACCATTTTACTTACACGTTCAGATTTAGGAAATGGTTTAGCTTGTGCACAAATTTCGCATTTATCCAAAAACTTGCTTGCAATTTATATAGCTATGGCTGGACATAAATTTCAAAGTAGCGTAATTTAAATGTCCAAGCCTAGCTAGCATGCATAAATTTGATGATTAAAATATATGCAGAAATAAAATTGATTTCATTGATACTTAGCTTGAACGAACCATCAAGGGTATAATTACCCTTGCCTACAAACATACAATTTTTGATGATTAAAACTTTATCAAACTCTAATACAATCTTAAAGCCTCTTTTAACAAGCAAGGCAGTAGCAACTAAGTTTCTTTTCATGTCAAGAGCGTGATTAACATTAACCATGGTGATCTTTTGTCCTGAAGTAAATTTTAGAACCACATTTTCGTTGCCAGCAACATAAGCAGGTGCTTGATTTCCCATAAACACTTTAGATTCGTCTGTCTTATAGGTGGTGAAAAAATCCATGTTGTTGCATACATGGATGGTAGCAACGGATTCAAGGAAGAAGTCATAGAACAGCAACATTCACAGAATTTAATTCAGTAACAACAACCATCAATTTTTTTTTCTTTAACAACCATGTTGGCTTTATTGTTTTCTGAATTGGTGTTTGAATTCACCTTCTTCTCTTCCTTTTTCTTGAACCTACATTCTTTAATGTAGTGACCCTTCTTTCCACAATAAATACATGCCTTGTCCTTCTGTTATTCTTCTTAAAATCCTTGACTTTGGCCTTGAGATTTATTTTGTTTCCAGACTTAGTTTCTAATAACATTCACTTGCAATTTGGACTTGGAACTTTTTGCACCAACATCTTTTTCTTTACCTTTCAGCAACTTCTCCTCTCTAATTCGAGTTTTAGAGATGTGTTTGAAATTGTCAAAGAGTGAAACTCTTGGAATGCATCAACACTTTCTTCCTTAAGTTATTTCATGAGGTAGGCAACTTGGATAGAATTGCACCAATTTGAAGTGCATCAGGAACATTAACTTCCAAGTCTCTCAATTTCGAAACTAATATTTGTAGTTCATGGACTTGATCCATGATTGGTTTGTCATCAATCATATCTTGAAATCAAAATACTTCAATGCAAGGAATTTATCAGTACCTCTTTTTTCATTTTGGTAATTAGTCTCCAATGTAGTCCAGATTTCAAGTGGAGTTTGCAAAGCAAAGTAAATATCATATAGACGATCTGTCAGAGAGTTGAGAATGAGACCACGACACATCAATTGATCATCTTCACGTTTCTTATAAGCATTTTTTCACTTCATCAGTGTCTTTAAGAGTTGGTATAGGAAGTGCTTCAAGATTGAGATCCAGAACGTAGAAAACTGTAGACACATGTTTTATTTATTCCTTTTTCGACTAACTTAACTTTAGCTAAGCTCATCCCATTTAGTTTAACCCTTAAGCCTATTAGCAATCCTATAAAGCCTGTCCTCTAAAAGGCCCGTTCACTTTCTTTCCTTAAAAACTCTTTTGGGGGGATTTATTCAGATTTTCTTTGTTGTTGGGCTTTGTTGGATTCCTTAAATATCTTTGGGCTTTCCACTGATGTTAAAATCCTTTTGAAATTCATTATGTTTGGACTTTGGCCTTATTTCTTTCTTCCAAATAGTCCAAGTAGTTGGGTTTGGGCCTCATTCCCTTAAATTCATTTGTTGATTGGGAAACTTGGCTGTTGGGCCGTTATTGAATCCAAGATTGGCAGAAACAAAAGGGAAATAACTTTATTTAATTTCTTTTTACAAAGAAGACAAAACAAATACACATAAAATAAAAAATAGTACATAGTCACCTGTACTCTCCCGTTAATTCCCTTCCATTTTCCATTAAGTAACCTGCAAAACAGAGATTCAAAGCACAAATCAGTCACCATTAAAGATAAAATTGGAGTTAATGTGCTAGTGAATGCATTTAAAGGGAAGTACTTATCTTTTTTGGACATGGGGGACCAATCTTGGATGGTCCCCCTCGCCACATCAACAAGGAGATGTTCCAGTAAAAGAAGCAAAACAACAAGGTTTGCCACAAATAAACACAAACAGACAAAGGAAAGCCAGATTAACAGAGTGCTTAGCCAAACTTGCAGACCAAGTTCTGGGCATATCAGGCTTTGTCTCTAAACATACTCAACTGCTAGCAGAGTATTGTGGGCAAGAAATACCCTCAAAAGATAGCCAATGGATCAATATAGTCAACTTCAATTGGTAAAAATCAACAGGCACAGACTGTAGTGAGATGGATACACATCAAGGAGGGTAAGCCAGCACACAGCAGATTAGTACAACATCAGAAGTGTGCCATCCACATGGACTCACAAGCTCACACACTCCTAACACAAACTGGCACACTCTTACAACCAATACCAGTGCAGCATTGAGACAGTTCAGCCTAAGTAATGCCACATCACTCCCACAACAAGGCAAATACAGACACATGCACATGCTACCAGCAGCAGATACACTCCAAGAGACACATTGGCAACAAAGACCAATCACAGAGTTCAGCCAACAGAGCCACATAGGAATAACTTCAAACCGTTAGATCGAAATAAAGATGGATTCTTAGCCTTACATCTCCAACATCAACACCAATATATATACACCCATTGTTCCTCAAACCAAACACAGACACAGATCCCAAGACAAAACCCAAGAAAAACCCTAGCCGTTTCCTTTCTTTTTCCAGAAAGCTAAGATTCCAAGAACCCTAGTTCCTTTTTTTTTTCACCTTTCCAGTCTTACAGAAACCCAATCAAAAAACAAAAAAACCCATATTCCTCCATACTTAAACAACCAGTTCAAAAATCACCAAAAAAAAGAAGATCTTGAACCCTCTCTTTCCCAGTCTTGTAGAAACCCGGTAGAACACAAAAAAAGGATTCATTTTTACCCAAAAAATAAAGGACTTTCAATTCCACAGCAACATCAGGAAACCCTTACCTTCATACCCGAGCCGTTTTTTTCCCCTTGCTTTCCACTTTTGTAGTTTCATACTCCTGTAAGAAGATTTTAAATGGGGATTAGTTTCGGATTAGAGAGAGTTAATAGTTTGAAGCGTCAGATTCAAGAATCATTTGGTCAGAGCATAGAGAAGAGTAAGAAGAGAGACTTATCTTGAAATCGACTCCAACCGGTGGCTAGATTTCAAGATTGGAGGCTCTTTCTTTCGGGTCCGGTTTGAAGTGGTTCGAGGGTCTTGGAACCAGATCTAGCGAAACCACCCACAGATATGGAGAGAGGAAGCTTTTACAAGCCGATCGGTGAACTTTGGGCACGAAATACGGCGATCTAAACTCCAGTGACAACGGCGCACAGTGACTGATACGGTGGGGGGAGATTTTCGGTTGGCTTGGAGAGAGAGAAATTTGGTTTAGGTATTGTTGTTTATTTCTAAAAATAGTAAAGATTATAGTATTTATAGTTCTGAGATGTTCATGCTTTATTTACAATTTTAAATGCCATGTTTGTTTAGTTAGTCAGTTAGGCCCTCTTTTATTATTTAAGTATCATGTTGATTTCTTTTATCATTCGGGTAGGTCCCTATTTAATTTGTTTATTGCCCAAGGAGTTCCTGTTTGTTATCAATTTAGTGCTCACAACTTAAGTAAGTAGGAATAATAATGGCTTAGCTTCTTAAAAATGGCTTTAATTCGAATGTAGATAGTTCAGGTCAGATTATAGAGTATATATATGTATATAATATATATATAGTAAGCATGAGCCGTTAGGTTAGAAGCTAGAACAAGGAAAAACAAAAAGGATTGGGTAAGGTTAGTTGGTGCATTAGCTTAGGCCTACAATTGTTATTCGGGCTTAGAGTCATGATTTGGGCCTCCCCTTTTATATTGAGTTCATGTTTTTGTTTGGGCCTAAAGAAAAGATGTTGGGTTTAGGTTTGTTTATTGCATAATTTGGGTTTTAATTTCTGTTGGACCTTTAATTAGTAAAAATGGATGATGTGGGCTTTAATTGTTTTGGGCCTCACCTTTATATACATATGTCATTTGGGCTTTAATTTGTGTTGGGTCTTATAGTGGGTCATAATTCTTGTTGGGTTTTGCTTATGTGGGGATGGACTTGTCTTGTTAATTTGGGTTTGAAATGTTTAAGGTTGGGCTTTATGTTTTGATTTATGTGAGCTTAAGGTTTTGTTTAAGTCTAAGTCTAATTCAATATAGGACTTTTACGGTGGAATAAATTTTGAACTTAGAGATTAAGTAGGCTCCATATGCATCATATTTAAATTCTATATATTATTTATTATGCTATGTCATTTGAAATTAATAAATATGACCCGATGATGGAACGATAATTGGGACTTAGACAATCTTTGTCGGTTTCAATTCATCCTTTCTAGGCTTGGAATTTCCGGATGAGGGTCTTAGCCAGTATGAGTGGCGGGTGCCCATACGGTGTTCCTCGTATAAATATTTGGTAAAAATTGCATTTAACCAGAAAATATGCATCATGTGCATTCATGCATCTAGGACTAGACTTAGTAATTTTCAATTAATTGTTAAGGGAATAAAAAGGGAAATTGAAAAGGGATTAATAAAGTCATTTTCTTCAAAATTAAAAAAGGTTGGTATTTTAAAGTGATTTTCTCACAAAGACAAAAAACACAAAAAAGAGAGATATCAAGAAACAAAATTAAGGAAATTGGTAATCAACTTAATTCGGTGTGATTAAGGAAGTTGGTATCCAACTTAATTCGGTGTAATTAAGGAAATTGGTAATCAACTTAATTCGGTGTAATTAAGGAAATTGGTATCCAACTTAATTCGATGTAATTAAGGAAATTGGTAATCAACTTAATTCGGTGTGATTAAGGAAATTGGTAATCAACTTAATCCGGTGTAATTAAGGGGTTTGGTGGTCAACTTAATTCGGTGTAATTAAAGAAACCGGCAATCAACATGCTTCGGTGCAATTAAGGATCAAGGAAAAATAATAATCGGTAATAAAAGGGGTTCAATCCAGGGTAACCAAGGAAAATGAAAAAAGATTAATGGTTAAAGAAAACCCCAAAAAGAAGGAATAAAATCTTTTTTTTCAAAGATAAAAAAAAAGAGTTAATGACATGTAAATTCTTAAAAATAGAAACAACCAATACTAGAAACCCATTGTTAAGTCTAGACTAGTTAGTGTCGTCTTTTGACGGACGTCGTGGGGGTGCTAATCCTTCCCCACATGTACCCGACTCCAGACCATAAAATTTCTGGTTTAGCAGACATTTTTAGGTTTAGTGTAACCCTGGCCAAGCATCGGGTAACATTAGGTCTAATAATTTGGTAGGTGGCTAATCACACCATAAAAAAGATTAGTGGCGACTCCTTTAGATGGAAACAGTGATTTCCCTTTCCTAAGTCGTGAACGGCAGGGTTCGGACCCCGGACCCACACGTTGCGACAAAGACCTTCAAAGAGGTGAGAGAAAACTTCATCTTTTCCTTCCACCTTGTGAAATTCGTGCCATCAAATTGGTTCAACTTCACAGGATCTTGTTGTGCCAACAACTTCATTGTAGCATCACTAATCAGCACCATTGTTGATGAAAGATTACAAAAAATCTTACATTCAAATTGTTAGAAAAATTTAGATAGGAAAAGAATAGGGTAAATTACATAAATGGTCACCTAACTTTATGTGAGTTTCTATTTTGATTACCTAACTATAAAAGGTAACGTTTTAGTCACTTATAATTGTAATATTGAATAGTTTGTTCACTCAATCACATGATATGATGATGTGGCTATGCCACGTGTCATGTTCGATGACATTTTCATGCCATGTCATCATGTCGACGGATATCTTAGATGATATGGCATTAGAGCTATCAGAAGCTGACAAGAACCCGATTAACTGTCACCTGCCCGAACCCAAACTCGTCCAACCCGATTTGACCAGGGAAAGTCAACAACTCGAACCTGCCCGACCCGAAACCCAACTGACTCGAAATGCGAATGAACTGGAAAGTTAACCCGAATGACCCGAGAATTTAAAGTTTACCTCTTAATATTATAAATTATATATTCTACCAATTATTTTTGTAATCAGGTGAAATTACTTAAAGCCCCTTTTAACTTTAACCTGGGACAACCTTTTCGTCCCGTTTTGGTCTTTTCTCCCTTGGCTAATTACTCAATAATCCTTAGCCCGCGTTGGCGCTACGGGCATTCTTTATTTTAGAGTGGTGCTTGATTAACTGATTGAATAAGGATATTAATATAATCAATTATATAAGGGCCACAAACATTTTTCGTTCTAGAGTGGTGCTTGATTAATTGATTGAATTATATAAGGTTGAAGTTAAAATCCAATTTAAATGGATTAGTTTTAATGTTGTCTCTTGCTATTGGCATAAATCTTTGTAAGCTAACTTTTTAGACATGCGAAATTAAGAAGGTCAAAGAACATGCTTTTATTTGTAAGTAATAGGAAGTGCTAAGAGGTGATAAAATATGTTGTTAATTGGATAATAATAGACACATTGAACAAATGGTGGTTTTAATTCAGAAGGGGAAAATATTGAACGGTCCATGGTGAAGGGATGGAGAAGGAAAAGAAAAAAGAAAGAGATATGAAAGTGAAAACAGAGAGGAGTGATGAAAGGTTTGATTTTTGGCAGAAGATTGATCAGCACGGAGGAATTGAAAGGAAGCAACAACTGAGTTGGTGAGAGGAAAAAAGAAAACAACGGGAGAAACATTAATTGAAAGTAATTAAGGGTTTAAGGTTTAGAAGCAATTAATTAAAAGCCATAGACATTAATTAAGAACAATTAAGGAAGGAAAATGGATAATTACAAAAAAGGGTAGCAGAAAAAAGAATGGGGGAAACTTATAGAGGGGCTTTTTAGTCATCCAAAAAGTGAGAAAAAACCAAAAAAAGCCAAAAGGTGGCACCACATTAATCCTCAATTTGGCGTTTTAATAATTTCCCTGGTAACTAAAAATAATATATACTATATACTGAAATTATTTGAAACACCAAATGAAATTACTAAAGGCTCCAAATCAGGATTGATGAGGAGCCAGCATTTTGTCCTTTTTGGTCTTTTCTCACTTGGTAAATTATAGAAAAGTCCAAACTAGATTTTTATCTTTCCTTTACCTATTTGGTCATTTTGGTAATTGCATGTCCTTTGGAACCGTTTTGGGAAGTCATTAGTGTAGACGTATTTATTGTTGGGAGAATTCCTCTATAGCGTATTGAAAAGCTAAATAATCCATGATTGGTGATATAGAGAAAATTAATCCTTCATCTATACTAACTATTTTTTTAATTAAATAGAACTTTGCATTAACTATATAAAGAAGTGGAATTAATAGTTACTTAGTTCAAGTTCATTTAGAATGGCTTAAGACATGCAATTATTTTCTCCAATTGGCATAGACTTTAATTTTTGTGATACTAGATAAAAAAATAGGTTAATCATTTAGGTATTGTATGTTTTTAAACAGTAGACATTATATAAGCAAGCTTTACAATTTAGATGATATAATATGTTTCAAGCAAATCCAGTTTTCCATTTATAGATTAATAGTTGCTATTTAGAAATATAATAAATTTTAGATCATGTTGTAACTTTGAAATATTTTTTCAACATCGAGCGATTGCATTCAATAGAAGTAATTCTTAAACAATCCAAATTTTTTAACATTCGACGCGTCAGGGCAAACCGAACCACTTGTATATAGTATATATGTTCTATGTGGTTTGTGTTGAGTTTGTTGGGTTATAAAAGTAAATTTAGGTTTTGTTGACTATTTTTAGATGATTAACTATGTTCACACACATTAGTGTGTTTTAATGGATCGTATTAATTGTCAAGGACAATTGGTTAATGACTATCAAGGACAAATGATTCTTTCTACACTTGCTTATCTTTTTTGGGTTTTTTTTTTTGTAATTAGAAGAGTTATAGAAGGTTTTTTTTTGCTAAAGCACCATTTTTATTCTATACTCATCTAACTTCATTAAATAGTGTGAAAATGAATAACCGATTATCGGGTCTAAAATTCTAAATTCATTGAACCCAAATACAGTATAGTGTGAACAATATTTATATCATTAAACTAACTTAATGGCCTTTAATTTTTCTCATAAGGGTGAAAACCGAAGCGACAAAAAATAGTGAAGCAAAATTGAACTCGAGAAAGTTTTTTGGGGAATGGATTCCATTTCAATTTTGCATTCCTCCATTGTTGATGGATATTTAAGAATATATATTTTAAAGGATTTATTTTGAAGGATATTTAAGAATGTATTTTTTAAAAATTTATTTTTTAAGTATATATTATGATGATATATATTACATTACTTGGTGTGTAAACAAGTATACACTTGCAAAACAAATAACAGGTATAAACAAATATACCCACATTAAATAATTATCGTAGCTCAAGCGCGGGATACCCCTCTCTCTTCATTTTTTATTCATATAAAATCTATATTGTAAATTTGTAATTCAATCTTTCAATTTATTCCTCTGTTATTGTTAATTTCTAGTGACATGTTGTTTGCTTATAGGTTTAGCGACTAAGTTCTGATTGCATGCAATTAAGGATCCCCCAATTTTAGAGTATTTTGGTTCAGGGTCTTTAAGTTTTGATTTTGTTAAATTTGGAATGAGTTTAGTTTTAATGTAGGATTTAATTTTAATTAATTTAGATAACTTAAAATTTTCATTCCCATATCATATTTATTTTTTTATTATATCAAATTAATAATATATATCTACTAGTACGGTATTAATAATCTAACTAAGTAACTATTAACTAGTAACTAATAATCAATATTTATTTATAAATTAAATAAAAATATAAAATAAATTTAAGTATTAAACATTAAAAAAAAATTCAAGGCCAACTCAATTGACTCGAGTCTTAGATTCGAAAAACCCAAAACCTAGACGACCCGAACCCAATTGACCCGAAACCCGAATGACCCGAAAAAATTTGATTGACCCATTTAACTCGAACCCAAATGATCCGAACCAGAAACCCGCACAACCCACCGAGTTGACACCTTTATATGACATGGCATGATGATATGGAAATGGCATGTATCGTGTTTATACCATAATTTACATTTTGGGTAAAATTGTAAATGCACTTAAGATGTCAAGATGAAGTGCAAAGATTTAATCTCATAAGTCCTATGGATGGTTGGATTTAATCCACCCTAGGCCAAAGTCAACTAGGAAAAGGATTTACTTTTGACTTTAAAAACCTTAATTTCTCCTGATTTAAATAATTAAATTATGGAAATTAAGTAAATTATACGAAAAATATGAATGGGCCGCCCCATTTACTATATAAATTGGGTCAGGCCAGCCATTTCATAGTTTTCAATTAGGGACAAGGGAATTAGAGCTTAGTAATCGAAGATGAACGAATTTGGGGTTATGTCCTTTATTAAAGTTGTTTAGAATATCATGATGAACACTCTGTCCAAATTTCAGCTCATTCCGAGCTCGGAAGTAACTTTTGCATTTTTTTGCAATTAAGGACAAAATCCAATCTCTGGACAATTTTTGCATGGCGATTTCACCATTGGCACGAAATCTTAGTTTTCATGCAATATTGATGCTATATGGAAGAATTGAGCCATGTTCAACCATTTTCGTAACTTTCACTTTTATTCAATTAAGGATAGTATGGCTATTTGACCCCGGTTTAAGCCATTGCCTTAATCGATTTTTCATGATTTGGTTATATGATCTTAGTGACATGATATTTAGCCTAATTCCATGTCCAATTGATCAAGTTTAAAGTTTCGTGGCATTTGGAGTCAGTTTCAGCACCATTTGGCCACTCCGCACTTGATTTTCCACCCCTGCTTGCTGCACCGAGACTTTGGGAGCCAATTAATTCCGAAATTCAGCATTTAATTCAGCTAATTATCACATGGCAAAGTAAAAAATGTGATAGACTCTATCTTGGCTGATTTGGTTGAATTTTCCTTGATTTAAGGGATTCAAAATCAGGATTTAAATCAAAAGATCAAGATGAATCAAGAAGGAGTTAATCTGGACCGTCGAATTGCAACAAACCCTAGCAAGCCGCCCCCTATATAAAGAGAGCAGCCTCCAACATTTTAAAGGGCCCGGCACCACCTCCAGCTCCAGCAGCCTCTCCAAAAACCTCTCCAAAGAGTAAACAACAAACAATCAAGCTTCGTGCTTTCAACAATCAAGTTTTTAATCTTTCAAGCCCTTGGCTTTCAAATCTCTTTTGTAAATCAAGTCTTCCACTTGATAATCATTTTTATTATTTCTATCAACCCTGTTCTTACTAGTCTTCTTGTATTTACATGCTTGTTTTGTTCAAAGATTACAACTCTTTGTTATTTATTTCACCATTGAATCAAGAAAACATCCTTTTTACAGCATTCCTTTTTAGGTTCTGAATCTGAAATCAATGATTTAAACACGTTTGTGTGACTTTGATTCAGGATCTACAACTTATTTGATTTATTTTATGTTGCTGCACTCAAAGTAAATCTCTCATTTTTACTGCACTCTTTTTCTCAATTTTTACAACAAAATTGAACTTTTAATTTTCCTCGCACCTTTTTCTCAATTTTTGCATCAAAATTGAATATTTACTTTTCCCCGCATCCTTTTATCAATTTTTGGACAAAATTGGTTGGCACGCTCTGTACACCTCTCAATTCGTGGCAGTCAACACTCAACACTATAATTGTACTCTCAAAAATTGGACTAACCAATTTGAAGGTGGTATCAGAAGATACCCATAAAATTTGATATGTTCTTATAAAGCACTTAAGTCCCATTTGGTTTCACAATATGGGACTTTCTTCATTTGTCTACCAAGTATAACAAATATTACAGTGATAATAAACCACCATAATTGCTTACAAACAATACGTCAAAATTTAAATTAAGAATAATTCTATCTGCCCCTCCATTTTGTTAAACACAATGCTTTCTCTTGATGTGTTCATCACACATTAGGCCACGTGTATTTTATTTTTTTTCTTTTTTTTTTTCTATTTTTATTCTTTTTAGTAAGTTTAGCCCTAATTTCACTAAGTTTAGTCCCAAATTCAAATTTTATTTTTATTTTAAGGGTAAATTCCATAATTAATAATTTATTGTTATAGGGTTTTAGAAATAAAATATATAACTAATTCACTAAGTTTAGCCCAAATTAAAATTAAAATTTTATTTTAAGGGTTAGAAAAATTAAAATTTATAAAAGATATATTGTGACCAATAAAATAATAACATGTGCCCTGACGTGTGATTGACACGTCAAGAAGTAAAATTAGGATGTGACACTAGGCGGGGCACCTAGCATCACTCTTAAATTAATTAGTTAGTAGAGTAGGAGATCCTTTCGGCCAAAAAGAAAAAAATAAAATAAAATCGTTGGAGATCCTTTTTGATAGGGGAATTCAAAAAAGAAATGGCAAAAGAGAAACCAAAAAGGACAAATTCATCAATTAAGTTTTAGGGTCCTTGCCTAAACCCTAAGTTTTAAATAAATATATCTTTAAAGATGCCATTGAAATTTAAGAAAGGAAAAGTCCTTGTAAATGATACTCTTTCATATGTAATTTTATCTCTCTATCTTTTGATATTTTTTTATATATTACAAGCTGCGTGTTCTATCTTAAGCAAGTCTTAGATTCGAAACCTTACATACACAATTGACTCCATTGGTAGACTCACCTATTAAAATCAGGTGCACGACACAGGTCGGATACGGGATATGGTAAAAAAACTTTTTTTATACATTTGACTTTTGACACAGAAATCAAATCAACTTTCGCCACACAATGTAAAGCCAAACAACAAAACGACAGTTGTACATGGAAATGGCCCAAACATGTAATGTAATTACCTTATCCAAAACAAATGCACAACACAACAAATCTCTCAAGAAACAATGTTGTTAACATCCAACACACTCAACATTTTAGTGTTGAATGCGTTTATTGATCATAAATTAAATTACTTCACATACAGGATAATTATGCAGTAATATATTCAAAGACAGAAAACATTAGTGAAAGACAGTCACATCAATTTAGCTACAAATTCGTCCATGTTTTTATCTGAACTACCACCTTCGTCAACAGCCTTTATAGCCAGATCCCTCCACTTCATTGCATTTTGTTTAATCTCTTTGCCCTTTTCCCCTTCAATTATTTCCTTCAGGCATTGCCCTATAATCTCTCTTCTGACAAAACCCTTTTCATCAGGCCGAGCTCTAATCCCAATTTTCCAAACATCCTCCACATGTTTCGCATTTGTTCCTTGGTCGGTCCATTGTGGCATTGCCAACATCGGAACTCCCAAACTCAATGATTCGATAACAGAATTAAAGCCGCAATGTGTCAAAAAACAACCAATTGATTCATGAGACAGAACCTCCAGTTGAGGGCACCAACTTACAACTGAACCTTTTTTTGAAGTCTCTTGTATGAAATTGATTGGCAGTTTGGCCTCCTCCGAGGCCCTTACTACCCATAAGAAAAAGCAATTTGTTGCTTTCAAAGCTGACGCTAGCTCTGCCATTTGCTCGACTCCTAGTGATGCAAAGCTTCCGAATGAGACATAAACAACCGAGCTTTTTGGTTTGCCATTTAGCCAAGTCAAACAAGTGTCAGTGTCTGCCTTGAAGAGATGCAATCCATAATCTTTGTCATTTTCGAGTCTTTTGTCTAAGTACATGGATGGAATTGTTGGTCCAATCGTCTTCACATTCCAAAATGTTGACATCCAATCCACCGCCTAATTAAATAAAGAAAAAAATCCAAAAATATCATACCTAATCCCGAAACAGATATGCCTATTTTTTTTATTTTACTAGTATTTATAAATTAACTTAATTAGGGTTGCAAGTGATACAGGACTATTCGCTACTCGAGCTCAACTCGAA
This sequence comes from Corchorus olitorius, assembly GCA_001974825.2. Classification (NCBI taxonomy): domain Eukaryota; kingdom Viridiplantae; phylum Streptophyta; class Magnoliopsida; order Malvales; family Malvaceae; genus Corchorus; species Corchorus olitorius. The sequence continues at coordinate 30,205 of AWUE01022218.1, forward strand.
GAAAATTTGAATTCGGATTGTCGAGCCGAGCTCAAGTACGGTAGCTCGAGTATCGAATCAATCCGAACTCGAGTTTAAGGATGCTTGATTCGATACCCGTCGAGCTACTCAGTACACATATATATACACATTATAATATGTATTTAACGAAAAACATACCTATATATACTTGTCGAACTTGAGCTCGAATTCGAATTTCAGCTAAAAATGAATCTTTTTGAAATTTTTAATTGAGTATCGAACTTATCTAGTCGAGCTCAAATAGCTCGATTCGAGCGAGTTCGATAATCAAAACTCGATGGAGCTTAGATTTTTGTGTCGAGCTCGAGTAGCTCACTACTCGACTCGGTTTAACTCGATTGCACCCTACTCTCAATGAAATAATTTTTTCCATATCCATGAATAATAGTGACTATGTTAAAAGAAAAAAATAAATATATATACCTCCTTCTCCAATTCGTAAAAGATGTTGAAGAACACCCAATCAGCTCCATCAACATTGGAGAACTGATTCACAACAACCTCATACCAAGCAGGATAAGATCCATAAAGACAAACAAAAGATGGTAACTCGGAAGCTTCAAGAGGAGGCAATCCCGGAAGAGTAATTACTTTACTATTAGGCTCTGAGAGTGGCACCTCAAGAAGTCCCCTGCAGACATGGTAATAAACGGTATTGACAGCACAAGATTGAGTGAAAAACACAGCCGACCGAATCCCAAACTGCTTGGCAACATCAAGTGCCCAAGGCAAAAATCCGTCATAGACAATAGCATCAACAGGACGACCAGCATCAACAAGTTTGTTGATTAAAGTTGCCAAACTCTTGGGGCCTACGGACCAGAAAGTTGGGAGGTAGACATCGGCACTGCCAGCCTGATCATAGCCGCCTTCATCAAAGCCATCAGATATGGTTTCAACATCAAAAGAGGAAGTTGGGTCACCGCCGGAAAAGCTGGACTTGGAGAGGAAGACGGTGGTTACAAGGGTGGCTCTGACGCCTTTGGAGACTAAGCGTTTGGCGAATTGTAGTATGGGGTTGATGTGACCTTGGGCAGGGTAAGGAATGATTAGAAGATGAGGTTTTCTGGCTTTGTTTTGCTCCTCTCCCATTTTCTCTGCCTGCTACTTTCACCACAGCTACTCTTTCTGCTGCCTTTACTTATTAAGTTTCCTCTGTCTCTACCAAAATAATTGCACGAATTTATTGGTAGCATTTAACGAAACCAAACATGGGCCTCAACTATAATGCTCATTGCTCTGTGCACAGGCTTGGACGTGTAGTTTAACCCATGAATAGAAATCGTACTGTATTTGATTTTTTTTTTCTATACTTACAAGTTAGTTTTGTACAAGTTTGATCGGTCCATTATGGGATAAAGTTATCCTGACATAATTTTCTTTTTCATTCATAAAAAATAGATCTCGGAACCTTATCGTTTAGTAACAAGTGTTGAACTACGGTATAAATGTATTTGATTTCATACATGTGAATGGATCTTTCCAAGAAATATGCCAACTATATCTTTAATCATTAACTTGTAAAAGATCTTATATAATCAATTAAACAATGTTATGACATATATAGAACTCGTAAAATAGTACATACATATATATGAAACATGTGAGTGGAATTTTTGGGTTATTCACATATGACAACTATTTCAATATCTAACGAAAAATATTTTAGTAAATAATAAAATTATTTATCATGCTGATTACTTTGCATCATTGGTATTTTATTTTGATAGCATTAAGTTATGAATCAATGGATATTAAAAAAAGAACTACCTAAACCCCCACTATAAGGGGTACTGCTCATTTAAAAATGACACACCACCAATTAAATATCGGTGTTATCCTTGGTAGTGAGGAGAGAGGTAGTACTTGTAACCTCTTTAAAAAATTATTATAAAGAATTACAACATGTTATTTATTTATTGGTTGTCAAACGACAAACATATATACTAAATATATATATATATATATATATATATATATATATAAATAGTATTTGAAAGATCCAGCCAATTTACAAAAGATCCCTTTTGAGAATAGATGAGGAGGTTCCATTTGAACTTTTTTTGTCCTTTTCTGTCTTTTCTCACTTGCCAAATTACTAAGAAAACTCTAGGTTAGTTTCTAGCCAGTTCTTGCCCTTGAACCCTTTTTTGTGATTATCCTTTCCTTTCATATAAATGTTACAATAAATCCTATCGCCCTTAATTATCTAGAATTGTAACATCTTTTTAGGCCTTTCATGTCCATATGAAGAAGAGAGCAAACTTAGTTTTTGTTTAAGTGCTACACACTTTAGAGGAGGAAACAAAATTGAAGCTATTGTACCTGTCCATGTACAGACTAATATTTACTATTTATTGCTAACTTTAGGACATATGCTCAATGTTAATAGTATAATCTTTTAAAGCTGCAACACATTTAAAATCATAGTACTTTCGAAATTTCCTACGTATCAAAGAATTTAATTTGAATAGAAAATTATTCAAAAAAGTAGATTGCTGGACGTCCGACGCGCCAGCGCGGACCGATCCACTTCTAGAAATTATTATATATGCTATCTCACCATGTTGTCTATAGGTCCTACCAATAATATTTAGGGCTGCAAACGAGCCGAGCTTGAACACAAACTCAATCAAGTTCGTGAACATTTTGCTTGTTCAAGCTCAACTCGTGTTCATTTAAATTTTATGAGACTCATTTGAGCTCGACATGTTTATAAAATGCAATATTCATGTTCGTTTATATTCGGCTCGGTTAAATGATCTTGTTCGTAAATAATAAACAAATGGGTTCATGAACACTAATTGAACACGTTCTCAAACATATATTAATATATCAATAAAATAAAAATTGTTTAAGAAGACTTAATAAACACTAAACAAGTAATAACTAAACAAACAAACAATTAAATGGTTTTAAATGGACATATTTTTTTAATCTCAGCAAACTATAAACGAATTTTAAATAAGTATTTAAATGAGCAATAGACGAACTCATATAAATCGAGTCTGTTCGTGAACATAAAAGGAACTGAACACTTATTGCTCAAATTCGTCTCGTTTATTGAACAAACACTAAAATTTTATTTAGATTCCTTTATTTTCCAACCAAACGAACATAAAAGAGTTTTAATCAAGCTTGTTCACGAGCATTTTATCGAACATGTTATTCATTTGCAGATATAATGTCTTTTTTTTTTTTGCTAAATCCTTAATATCATATATATGTCATGCCATGTCAAAATATCGCCTAAAATTGTTTAGGCACAAATATAGCCACGAGTTCTTATAAATAAGTACTTAGATCTATAGGACAAAGTCCTAAATGACACAATATTGTTGATAGGACCTATAAATGACGTAGTAAGAACGATTCTATCTAATAAGTTCTTGAATAAATCATATAGTCTATTTTATGCCATGACAAATTATATATTTGCTACATGACAAGCATGCATGCATACATATATTTTATGTGCTCTGATTTTGTACGTTTGCACTTTGCAGTAATTTCCTTTGATTAATAACATTTAACTTGCCTTTAAAAAAAATATGGTTTTGAGTCGCATGTGAAAGTTCAAACAAACTGATGCAGGTATGCATCAACAGTTGTGTATTTCACTTCAGGATAAAGGTCAGAAGCCTCCGAACCAAAACAAGCTTCTATCTCAAAATTGGAAGCCTCTCCCTTAACCAACATAGGGTGGCCAAACGACAAAACAAAATTCCAGGGAATAGGCGACTCTGCAGCAAAACCAAAGCAAAGACATTAAAATTATTGCTTCCACCTACCATAGATTTACTGATGAATGTCCATTGACTTCAAAGATTCAATCAACTCCAACAAAGTTTTTAAGCCCTAAGTTACGGTGGCTTCTACAAACCTCTGTCTTTGTAAAACTTTGTAAAAACTTTGTAAAATTATGACCGTTGGATATAACATCAAAAAATGTAAACCATTTGATTATGAACAAAATTACACTTGAACTGGAAAACCGATTGTTAAGGCACCATATGGGGATAAATTTCACCAGCATTCATGGGACAACAATCACTATTCATGTTAGGCGGTTCATCAATGTTTGCGTTATTGTTCATCATATTTTTTCATTGATTTTTTCTCATTTTTCTGAAATTTTTGTTTTGTAAAAATAACACCATTAGAAAGATCTCATTGATATCTTTAAAATGACATGCATATCGAATATTTTACGAAATATGGTTTTTATTATTTTAACCAAAATTTGTATATGTTAGGGTAATTATTTGATACACCGGCGGTGTAAATTTTGGACTCTACAAGCGGGTTATGGAGTTAACACATGTCCATTTTTTGAATTAATCAAGTTTTAAATATTTCAATCTAGTCTCTACAGGACATATGTTACCCTTCAGGACCTACATGTGTAGTCTGCTAAATTTCACTGACGGTGTATTTAATATTTAGCCATTTATTAATTAACTAGTTTTCACTTCCACGTGTGTTGCACATTATTCATTATGTTTAAATTGAAAAGAAAAATAATAATTGAAATTAATTATAAGTAAAGCGGTCAAAACTTGATCCGAACTTGATAACACATCCAACTAACCGAACCCGATTTGACCAGAAAAAAGTAAACGACCCGAACCTATCCTATCCAAACCCGACAAACCCATAACCCGAATGACCCAAAAATATTATAAACTAAAATTATGTTTTATTCAATAAAATCTAAATTGTTATAATTTTAACCATTCTAAATTATCATTTATATTCAATAAAATTTATATTATTATTGTTATAATTTTATTAAATTTACTAAACTTCATGAATATAAGTATTAAATCAGTTCTAGGAATAATTTATGATAAATTTATAATTAGTAATTTTTTTACATAATGAATAAATAATAATAATTAATTAGTAATTTCTTGACAATTTTTTCTATTAGGTTTTACTACCGTACTAATAATCTCACCGGTAAGGGTTGTAATTTTATTTTCATTTTTATAGATACTTATATTATTAATTAATTTATAATTTTAATTGATGTAATAAAAGAACATAAATTTGGATATCCAGAGTTTTGCTCTAACTAATCCGAATCTGACTCGCGTCGTGCACTTGGTTATGGTGGGTGAGTCTACCAACATGGGCAGCTGCGTACACAAGGTCTCGAACTTACCACTTAAAGGTCTCATTTAAGCAACTCGAGACCTGTTTAAACGGGAACAAGCCGTTTACCACTTGATGTTGGTCGAAATTTAAATTGATGAACATTACAAATATTGATAGAATGATTTGTATATAAATAGAAAGCTTTCTGGAAGAGTGGTCAAGTAGTTTATGACTTTGTTTATTATGTTATGGGTTCAAATCCCACCACAAGCAAATTTTTTTTTTTCAAAAATTAAAAATTGAATTTAGTCAACATATCTAAAATCAATCAAACCCGGCCCGGTTTTCTGATTGAATCGGTCAATACCGGTCGTTGGTAAACCAGAAAGTACTATGCTCTCTGGAACGGATATGCCTCTGGTACCCGATTCAACCAGTCCGGTTCGGTTTCAAAAACAATGCTAACGGCCCTTAATTTTGTTGACGTGGAAATTCCATGTCAACAAAAAGTCCATGTGGTATGCAGGATTCACATGATAAAATGAACTTTGCTACGTGGCCCGCCCTTTTGTTCCACACAATGTTCTCTCCTGACGTGTCCATCACACATCAGGCCACATGGTATCACTTTACATGTCTCAATACACCCTTTACAAATTTTAATTTTTCTAACCTTTAAAATAAAATTTTAATTTTAATTTGGGCTAAACTTTAGTGAATTAGTTATATATTTTATTTCTAAAACCCTATAACAATATGTTATTAATTATGAAATTTACCCTAAAATAACAATAAAATTTTAATTTTGGACTAAACTTAGTGAAATTAGGGCTAAACTTAATAAAAAGGATGAAAATAGAAAAAAAGAAAAAAGAAAAAAGAAAAAAAGGCAGGAGCGATGCCATACGGGGCAAAAGGAATTATTCAATATTGCATGCCACATGGCCTTAAAAGCTGACGTGGATTAGCCACATTAGCAAAGTTAACGCTGTTAGTCATGATCGTCCATGAGGGACTAATTTCATGTAGTTTTATTGGCTGCACCGTAAATGACATGCTGAGCGTGATCAATATAACAATAATTTTTCTTAAAATTTTAAACGAACCATTCCCACCTTGATTGTAATGGTTGAGCCAACAAAATTTTTTCAATATTGATTCAATTCCGTGCTAAATTTGCAATTTTATTAAATTGTTGGGACTGGTCCATCTCATAATTTTTGGAAAAATTTCAAAAAAAAAGCAAACTATTAGGAATTTCTATTGATTGGTCTAATGAATATATATAATTATCATTAAGTAAATGATACTTGACATAATTTGTAAAAATGAAAATTAGAGTTACCATTTTTAACCCACCTCATATTTATGCCGAGTGCTAACATGGTTTTCTCCAACAATTAAAATTTGGTCTTTCACAACCTGGAGCAAAAATGGCAGAGCCATTGTATTTGTATTGTTTTTTCTTCCATTTTTTGTTTTTTTTTTCTTATGGAAATTTGTATTGTAAATGTATTTATATAATTATAATGAACATGAGTTTTTTTTTCTCATAATATTGTTCTTGTGATATTGCTGTTGAGAATGACAGTTAATTAAATACATGAGAGAATAATAAAAATATTGTTTTTTTTTTCGTGACATTCCAAGGAGAAAAAAAAACCATGGTGTAGTTATTTTCTTTTTTATTAAGGTTAAAAATGTGATTTCAATTTCCATTTCACAAATTTTGTTAAATATTCATTTACTTAATGATAATTATAAATCTTCATTAAACTAATTAATAAAAATGACTAGTATATTGCCTTTTTTGAAAAATATAAAAATTAGTTCTTTTGTTTTTTTTTGGCAAAAGTTATTTTCCCAACTAAATTTGTCTTCCTATTTTTTAAGGGTTATCGAATAAGTTTTTTTATTTAATTCAACTAAAAAAAATTTCCCTTTCTAATTTTGTCTTCTTATTGTTAAATTGTTTTTATTGACTTGTTAAGTTGTTTTTTACCGTTAATAATTTTGTAATGATTAGTTTGTAAATTTGTCTTCATATACTTAAATAAATTGCAAATTTGTCCCCATTTACAATTAATGCATTGTAAATTTGTCCCCATTTACAATTAATGCATTGTAAATTTGTCCCCATTTGTAATTAATGCATTGGAAAATTGTCCTTATTCAATTTAATAAAGCCTATTATGATACCTTTTTACCCCAATGATTACGTCTAAACCTTATTTTCAAGCCTAATTATCCCTTTTTTTTCTTTGTAAAAACCGGATCCATAAGTCACCATTGCGTTGACTTCAGCACATTCAACGACTCATAGTTATTCCCGCCAATTCCCTTTAATCTCAACCATTGAACTTTGCAAAGTTTATGCAAAGGTTTACAAAGACAAAGGTTTGTAGAAATCACCCCTAAATTACCTATCTTGCATCAACTTTTTTGATTTGAGCATAAATATATGAGCACCCAAATTTCAAATTCTGTTTTGTTAGGCCAAACAAGCACTTATATTGTAAAAAACTTTTAGTTTGTAGGTAAGTAAAATGAGACTACTCAATTTGTTTGGCTTTGGGTGCAAGTAAGAAATTATTAGTAGACAAAAACAGCTTGTCATCCAATATTAAAATTATAAACCAGCAATAACATGGATAGTCATATACAGCTATTTCAAGACAAAAGATAGGTTGGTGGCATTATATTTTATTAGAACTGTAAATTGACCTATTGCTTCTAAATAAAAAACAATACTAATTAATTTCCAATCACCACCAACTCTTTTTTTTTTTTTTATGTCTTTAATGAAAATTTTAACCACTTCTTAAGTTCTCCGTACTTTGATTGACTTATATATATAGTGAAATAATTGGAAATGAACTTAAAATTCTACAAGTCAATAACAGACTTAATTAGAACTTGGCAGACAAGCAATGATATATAACTATAGAGGTATATGAGTTTTGTTCTTACTTGGAATGATCTCCAGAAGTTGGTCCTCAGGAACATAACTCTTTTCAAGGCACTTGCCAATTTTGGTTTCCCAGAGTGAGACTATTTCATTGAAAGACAAAACATTGGAAGGGGGTCTTATATAAAGAATCTTGTTCAATGTCCTGGGGTCATCTGCTGCTTTAATGGTGTAAGTTGCTACATCATCTTCCTGGACAAAAATAGCTGAAACATCTCTATATCAAATATCGATGCAACTCTAAAATTAATCTAATATAAGTTTCATGAACATGTTTAAAGAAGAAGAAAATTTTGCATATACCTTTGGGATTTCCATCTCCAAGTATGACTACCTTGTCCCTGGGAGGAACAGTGGCTTTTTCCTGAATCAAATTTGGCAAGAAATGGCCTGCAAAGGCATTGGAAGAGATATATGTGTATGGAATCCCTTCCGCCTCGATTGCTCTTCTAATCTTAGCCTTGATCCTGAAAATGCTAGCAGCTGGCTCCACAGCATGGCGAACACGGTCTGCATCCATTCCAAACTCTGATGGAAGGAATCTCTGAAATGGAAATTCACACATTTTATTGTTTTCACAATCAAGTTTCATTTGCTTATTCAGTTAACAAAACAGAACACCAGAAAAAAAATGAGATGATGAAAAAACAAACTGAAACAAGCTTGCCTTGACATTTCCGGCTTCTTTGATGGCCTCAATTATCCTTCCTTGATCGGCTAGCTGGTATGTTCCTACTGCGGAGATCACAATATCAACTTGCTTGATGGCACTCACCAAGCTCTCATGATCATAGAGATCACCCTATATGAAAATTTTGGCAAAAGCACCAAATGAACAACAGCATATATATAAAGTGAAATCTCATTAAACAAAAATGCCATGAAATACCCAATCTGTAACAAGAACATACATAAAGTAATGTAACTCCAGAACCCTTGAAACTCTGTATCAGCTTTGACTTTTCCGGATCAGAAACTGTCCTCTCCCTCACCAATACAAAGGTAGGGTGCCCTGCTTTAGTGCTTGCTTCCACTATGAATCTGCCAATATAACCGGTGCCTCCGATTATCAAAATTTTGCTTTTCTCAGCCATGTCAACTTAATTGACAAGAAGAATAAGCCTGCAGGGGTTTAGTTTGATTAATGGAGGCTACCTAGTGAATTGGCCCTGGACCTGCAATATCTATACACCCATTCGTTTTATAAAATTTCCGAGTCTTTAATCAGTTTCCTATAGAAATTTTATAATAGTATATATATATATATATATATATATATATATATATATATATAAT
>AWUE01022219.1:0-11759 GCA_001974825.2 Corchorus olitorius
CATATATATTAGTCTTTTATGTGTTTATCAATCATAAAACTACTTCAACTACAGAATAATTATACATATCAATTGCTTCTAACAAATTCTAAACATTATTGATTCAATTACAGAAACACTACTGACAGAGAAGTTTAGCTACAAATTCATCCATGTTTTTATCTGAACTTCCACCTTCATCAGCTGCCTTTATAGCTAAATCCCTCCATTTGATTGCATTATTCTTAATCTCTTTGCCCTTTTCTCCTTGTATCAGTTCCTTGAGGCACTGCTCTATGTTCTCTCTTGTCACAAAATTATTGTCATCAGGCCGAACTCTAATCCCAGTTCCCCACACATCTTCCACATACTTTGCATTCGTGGCTTGGTCGGTCCATTGAGGCATTGCCAGCATCGGAACTCCTAAACTCAATGCTTCAAGAACCGAATTAAAGCCGCAATGTGTCAGAAAACAACCAATTGATTCATGAGACAGAACTTCCAGCTGAGGGCACCAACTCACAACCAAACCTCTCTCCGAACTCTTTTGTATGAAATTGGTTGGCAGCTTGGCCTCCTCAGATGCCCTTACTACCCATAAGAAGAAGCAATTGCTTGCTTTCAAAGCGGAAGCTATCTCTGCCATTTGCTCCACACCAAGTGTTGCCAAGCTTCCAAATGAGACATACACAACTGAACTCTTTGGCTTGCCATTTAACCAACTCATACAAGCACTAGTTTTTGGCTCAAGCAGATGCATGCCATAATCTCTGTCATTTTCAAGTCTTTTGTCTAAGTACATGGATGGAACAGTTGGTCCAACCGTCTTCACATTCCATAAATTTGACATCCAATCCACCACCTAATCAAAATTCCAAAACATCAATTCCTTCAAAAACATAATAATAATCCATAAAGATATTGAATCTCTTTTGAACAAAAATTATAGTAATACCTGTTTTTCCAATTGGTAAAAGATGTTGAGAAACACCCAATCGGCTCCATCAATGTTGGAAAACTGATTCACAACAACCTCGAAGAAAACCGGGAAGGATCCATAGAGAGATACAAAAGATGGTAAGTCTGAAACCTCAAGAGGAGGCAATCCAGGAAGGGAAACTTTATTTGGCTGTGAGTCTGAGATTGGCAGCTGAAGAAATCCCTTGTTGACATGGTAATAAACGCTGTTGACAGCACAAGATTGAGTAAAAAACACAGCCGAGCATATCCCAAACTGCTTGGCAACATCAAGGACCCAAACCAAATGCCCATCATAGACAATCGCATCAACAGGGCGACCTGCATCCACAAGCTGGTTGATTAAAGTCGTTAAATTCTTGGGGCCGATGGACCAGAAAGTTTGGAAGTAGACATCTGGGCTGGTTGCCTGCTCATAGCCGCCTTCATCAAAGCCGTCGGAAATGGTCTGAAGATCAAAGGAGGATGTTGAGCCGCCGGAAAAGTTGGAGTTGGAGAGGAAGACGGTGGTTACAAGAGTGGCTTTGACGCCTTTGGAGACTAAGCGTTTGGCGAATTGTAGCACGGGGTTGATGTGACCTTGGGCAGGGAATGGAAAGAAGACAAGATGAGGTTTTTTGGGTTTGTTCTCTTCATCTCCCATTTTCTCACCGCCGGTCTTTGCTGCCTCTCTGTTTCTGTAATTGTTCTCTGCCTCCAATTAAAGTAGAAGGGATTGTGTTGTACAATTTTGAATTAAAGGGCTGACTGAGATATCAAAACTGAATAGTGCTAGAAGTTTTGAGCTTGGCCTCCAAGTTTTTTTTTTCTTCATCTTTATTAAAGTTATGTTGATGTTATGTTCTGCCAATCATATTTGCCGCCCTCACTGATAAAAAATTACTCCACTAAAAATCATATTTTCCTTCAAGGGTTTATGATTAATCATGTTCCAACCGGATCTTATACTAACTTTTAAATGATCTCCTCACTATTTAAGACAAGGAACTTCAAAGCATATAAGAACTGCATTTGTACAACATTAGAGCTACTAATTGTGACCATAATCGTTCCTTTATCACACCCGAACACAACTCTGTAAGAACAAGAGCAGTGTTAGTAAGGAGGGAGGGTACATAAAATTAAGAATGGCTATAATGCTGAGGAGTTGCGATCTCTAGAAATTTGACCATGTAATAGCAGACAAAATCTTGTTAGAACCTTTCATGTAAGCAACAGTCCACACTCTTTCAAGACCATATTCCAATGTGTTCTCAAGCCTGCAAGTTAGCCATTACATTATTGGTTAACAACTTAAGAAACTCTGAATATGAAAGTAGGACTAATAAAGCCATGAATTTTGGCACAATATTAAATCTCTTTGCAGACCTGTAACTTGTTCCGTCCCATATCCGAATAGTTCCATCTTCGCAACATGTAATTATTATATTGGAAAGCTCTGGTGGAACACATATTGCTGTAACATTGTTTGTATGGCCTTCTCAAATTTGGACACAACTTTTGGTTTCATAGTCCCATACCTGTTTTGTACATATGAACAATTAATGATTAATAAAGGCAAATTAATATATTCAAAAGTACTTTAGACCAGATGAAAAAGTTGTGCAGACCTTAGCAGTGTAATCATCTGAACCAGTGATTAAATATGATTTATCACCGCCCACCAAGTATTCAACGCAATTGATCCCTTTGGAGTGTGCATCCAATGTAAAACTTGGAGAAGCAGAATCCATATTCCAAATCTGAAAATTGGACACATATATCATAAGTCATAACAACATTGTACAAATTGCATTTAAATTGACCAGGCCTATTACCTTTACGGTGCCATCAAGTGATGCAGTTGCAAAAGTGTTAAGGTCTTTAGGATTGAATGCAAGTTGCATCACATAATGTTCATGGCCCTCAAAGACCTGACTGCAAATCCAACCTGTTGATGCCTAAATGGATTGCTCTGGATTAAGACACCACTCTGGGGCACTGATTCCTAGGATGATAGTCTGCAAGACAAGGAATACCTGAGTGGCAGGGGGATGCCCTGCGTTAGCACTCCGATGCTTAAGTCAGATTCCCTTAAAGGTAAGGAATAATAGGATTCAGTGCTATAAAGTAGTAGGATCAGAAATCATACCTCCAAATAGGGTAATCCTAGGGTATTTATAGGGTGTGAAAGGCGGTTACCTTCACACGTGGGCGCAGCCGGGTTGTTAGACCCGCGCGTTGATCCGCTTAGGGTCCGAAGCGTATGGCATTGGAGCGCGTGAGGCCTGCTGGATGGGCTTTGGCCTTGTTGGGCCTTGTAGGATCGTCCGGCCCATATTGGTCCCTAGGGCCTTACCTCTGTGTCCCTTGAGTTTGCTTTCTTGGGGCCCTTAGTTAGGCAATTGGGGCATACTCAACAATTGCCCCCCAAGCGTGAGGGTGGTTATAAAGTGACCGGACGAGCGGCTCCCTATTGTGCGTGTCATGGGCGGGTGGGTGGGAGTTCCATGCTTTTGAGTTCTTGGATGTTTTATGGTCGTGCGACCCATGTTTTTTTTTTGGCGTGCGCCCTGTGTGTTATTAAACTAATGTTGGGCGTACGGTGGGTGAAGTTGTAACCGTATGGCTTACATAGGTGGGGATACCTCCTGGGTCGTACGGTTGAGTTATACTTAGTTATTTATTTTGGTGGGGGTTGCCCACCTATTCATATAGTTGAGGGATGCTCAGCTGTAAATCGTTGTTGGTGTGGGGGATGCCCACTTTTGCGCGTCATGTTTGGTGGAAGCATTTGATAAGCATACTTTCATTGAAATATTAAAGCACCTTGAAGGTTACAAGAAATCGATTAATACATAAGGGAGATGCGGATGGTCCTTTGTTGGATAGACTGTTGGCTTCCTCTCGGATGCTGCTAATCTGAGTCGCCGAGTCACTGAGCTGGAGTAGGCGTTCGAGGGAAAGCTTGAATTCAAGGATTATCTCATGCTGATATGTGCTAACCAGGTCGGCCTCCCACTCATCGGAGTCCCACAGAAACCATATTCCTCCTGAAAAGCCGTCCAGCTCGATGGAGTATTCTCCTTCCAGTGCCAGTTCATCTTTGATACTTCGGGCTCTGTCACCAGAGACTTTAGTTTCTGTGATTATAAGGAGGTCAGGCTCATGATCGTCTCTCAGTTGCGCTACGGCTTCGTAAAAACTAGGGTTCGCAGCTCCTCTGGCGTTTTAGATGACCGCTCTTATCGGATAGGTGACAATGGGGTGTCTTACGTTAGAGCGTGTCAGCAGCCAATCTATCCTTTCTTCCACACTTTCGGGGTCGTCCGGCGTTGCCTGGAATTGCAGTCGGTGCTTCATAAGTCCCCTGTGTGGGATTGCCCACGAGCTTGCTTCCACAGTGAAGCATTGGATTGCAGCAGCCTCAGCAGTTACCACTCGCAGTTTGCTGCTGTTGAGTGTGACTCTCCTCGGAGGGCCTCCTTCTTCCACCATTAATGTTGCATTTGGCTCTGGGTCTCTTCTATTGCCAAAGGTAGTTCTCTTGGCACCTTATGCATCAGCCCGCGGACCATTAGCTCTTCGATGAGATCCCGCTGCTGTAGAGCGTCCATTACTGCTTCGGATGATGGGGGAAATCCTTCCATTCCCAACCAGGTCTGGAGATATCTCGCTGCCTCTCTGTCGTTGATGCCAACTCTACCTATGTACAGCAGGCAGAGGTGCTTCATCTTCAAGTCCATTGGGAGGCAGTGCCTATTTGGGTGGGTTATCCCCACTATCCCTTCGAGTACTCTGATTGTAGCCAGTAACTCATCGGTGAAATGCATCGCCGGCAGCGGGGGTAGGCTATCCATGCTTGTCGGTGATCAAAGGGAAAGGACAGAGAGAGAGGTTTTTGGGTTGAAAGATGGCTGAGAAAATTCGATAATATAAGAATGAATAGTAAACTTGTTTGCTTTGTATTCCTATTTATAGGAATTTTTTGGGCGGTTACAATTAGATTTTCGAAATTCGAAGTGTCATTTTCCCTCCCAAAATCTAGGGTTTGTTATTGGGCTTTTTGTTTAATTTTGGTTTGTTTTTGGTTTGGGCTTTTAATTCGTCTTACTTGGGCCCATAGTCGCTAGTTTCAGGCTGTTGGGTTCATAGCTGAGGCCTTTGTGTTTTTGCTCTTTGCTGAGTAATTTGGTCGTGCGGCTGGTGCAAAGGCTTTGTTATGTACCGTTGGTGGGTCGTGCGGCTTTATTTTTGACAGCTGGGTTACCTGTCCTTTCGGTTCCTGACGGTTGACCTTCTGTGTGTTTGAAAGCTGAAAGGCTGTTCAGCTTTTCGCCACGTGTTACGCATTCATTGGTGGATTTTAGTTTTCGCCTGTTTTCGAGGGGGGGGGGGCGTCTTTTCGTTTTCCCACTTTTTGATGTCTTCTTCCTCCTATAAATTCTTTACTTCTGCTTTCTTTTTCAGTTTTCAACTGAAATCAAGAACATTCTGTCTATCTTTTGTTTTTCTTCCTTGCAAAGGTTTTGTCAATCTCCTTTTTTTCTCGCCTCGTTTTCATATAACGCTGATTGTTTCTTTGTTGTTTTTCCACTGTTTGCGTGATTTTTTCGATTTTGGGTGTAGGTTTTGTCATATATCCACTCTTTTCGTCTTTTCCGGTAGCTTTTCCAACCAAATTGGTTTTTCCGGTGGCGCTTTCTAGCGACTCCAGCACTTCGGTCCGGATTCTTGTTCCGCCGGATCCTCCTGTCATTGATATCAGTAGCTATCGCTTAACCGACCTTTCCGCGTCTTCTTCCTCATCTGCTTCTGATTCTTCTTCTCTTGGACCATTTGTGCCACCAAGTTTAGGGCTTCATGTCTGCGAGTTTAGTCTACCCAGCGTTGAGAGTACAACTCTCGGTAACTTTTGGTCTGCATTCAACCCTTTTTGTGTTTTTAGGTTTAGTTCTTTTTAGTTAGGATGTCGGACGATGAGACCTATCATCCTTCTCAAGACGGTGAGGGTGTTCATGAAAGCAGTGGTTAAAGTATAAGTGTGGTTGGTGAGGAAGAGGATCCGATATTTCGGGGTTTGGCGGACTTGGGCTTGGGGGTGTTGGGACCTGATAAGGTCATTGGGGTTCCGGATCCTATCGAAGGAGAAGTGGCTAGTGAAGACATTCAGAATGAAGAGGTGGTGCCATCTGAGAATCCTGGCGTTTGGGTGTGTCCAGCATGACTTCTTGAAGGTAACTTCATCCCTACCGTTGAGAGGGCTTATTCTGAAAATCTCACTTGTGTGTCTGGCACTCTTCAAGCTGATCCAGACTACCAGGAGTATGAGGAGATGTGCCGTACGGCCTTTACGGATTGTATAGGCCTCACTTCGAGTTATTTGACTGATGTAGCCGATTGGGAGAAACAGCGAAGTGCGCTTCGGCTTACTTGCTGTTATGCTGGACTCTTTCGTTACTATGGTTATAAGGCGTCGTACGCTACCCGAGATGGGAGGCTATACAGTATCTCTAAAGGCGGACGCCGCATTATGTTTCCTAAACTGTTCTTCGACGATGGCTTCAGTCTTCCTGCCCACCCCTTCTTCGTTGAATTCACTAATTATTACAAAGTGGCTCTCACCCAGCTTCTTCCAAACAGCCTGCAAATGCTGACGGCATACGTCCAGTGTTGTATTTATCAAGGGTGGAGGCCTGAGGGCTAAATGCGTAATTTGGGATCTAACGTTTGCCGCAAACAACAATTCAGGTGCTAACGTTAGCTCTTGTGTCAATTTAGGATCTAACGTTATCGGGGTGGGTTAAAACAGGTTAAAATCAGACGGTCCTGTCTGTTGGCGTAACACGCGCTAATTTCGCCGCGTGGGTATATCCACGTGGATTATTTTTGCCAGATGGCATATGAAAAAGAGAGGGAAACAGGTATTTTATGTTTTGGCGGAAAAAGAAAATAAAATAAAAAGAAAATAAAGTAAAAACCCATTAACCCGAAATAACCCCTCAAATTACCCCGATAGAAAACCCTAATTCCCAAATTCTGAAAAAAACCCAAAATCTTTTCTCTAACTTCTCTCTTCGAATTCGATAGTTTCAGTTCAATATAACAAAAAAGGCGTTCAATTCCCCATGGATTAGGGTTAGATATGAGAGTGGGTTTGTTCGAATTCATCTGCGCAGAATTTGATAGAAGAATCAAAGTAGTTTCGCGAAAAGCTTGATCAAATTCGGTGGGTTCTGTTTTAGTAGCAGGTACGTTAGAAGTTTTTGTTGTTATGTGTTTGTATTTCTTTAGTTTTCTGTTTTAGCGTTTCAGTCGATTTTGGGGCTTTGTCTGGTTTATTCGTTATGTTTTTTATGGAAAAAACATCCTATTTTATATTATTGATGTTGTTGATTTTGATTTTAAAGTTGTTTATGAAACCATTAAAATATTGGTGAGATGTCCCTTTCGAAGATGATGATGGACCACTAAAAAAATTTAATAATACAGAAATTAATAAAGTAATGAAAAATTTGAACTGTAATTTTGTCTGTTAAATTTTATATTTTTTAATAAGTCCATCTTTCGTGGTCATGAAACAGGATGACTTCAGAGTTTTTCACGTTAAGGGTGCACCATGGTGGGTTCTTTGAATGGCATGGGAAAAGGCTGAAATTTCTCAATGAAACTGTGGATAATATAAGGTTAGCTCTCGATGCATTTAGTTTTGGTGAGTTACAAGCTATCTGTAGAGAGAAGGGTTATTTGAATATTTTGAATATCTTTTATCTAAGGCATGGTTTTAAGTTAGATGAAGGACTTAGGAAAGTTTATAATGTTGATTCTGCCATGGACATGTTTAGTGAAATGTTACCTGGGAACTTCATAAAAGTGTTTATTGAGCATGGTATAGAAGAAGTAGAAGTTTGGCCTGAGTTACCAGCACCTCCTGCTGAGGGAGATATTGGTGATGGTGAAGTAGGTGAGGGAGATAATTTAGGGCATGCGTTAGGAGTTGAGGATTTAGGTGGTTTAGGTGAAGATTTAGTCAGAATTTGGGTGAAAATGTAAAAGAAAATGTTGTGGAAGATGTAGATCAAACTGTTGAAAATGCAGAAGAAAATGTTGTGGAAAATGTAGAAGAAAGTGCTGCAGAAGTTGAAACAGTTAGTGCAAATGAGGTAGAAGTTGAAGATGTAAATGCTGAGGCTGCTGGTACTAATTTTGGTGGTCTAGAAGCTGATGAATGGTGTAATATTGTCCAGAATGCTCCAGATCCAGTTGAGGAAAGAGTTCATGAAAGAGTTGAAGAAAGAGTTGAGGAAAGAGTTGAAGACAGAGTTCAGGAAAGAGTTCAGGAAAGAGTTGAAGAACGAGTTGAGGAAAGAGTTGAAGAAAGAGTTCAGGAAAGAATGGAGGAAGTAAATAGGGATGGTGAAACCCCTAACATTCGGTGTGAATGCTGATGGTGAAGATGTCGATTTGTTTGACATTGAAGTTGAATCAGATCATGAAATCCAAATGGAAGGGGTGGATCCAGTTTACTATACACATACTAGGTACGGGGAAGACAGTGATGATGAAGAATTAGTTTCTGGTAGGGAAAACATCTTGAGAGAACTGAGGGGCCAACGCAAAGCAACTGCAGCTGCTGAAAATAATGCCAATATGGATGATGATGAAAGAGATGGCCCAACAGTTGATGATAATGTAGGGGAAGGTGGTGATAATGCTACTGGTGGGGTGTTTGAAGATGATTTCTACTATGAGGAAGAGCTGTTTGGGCAAGTTATGGAAGATGAAGATGAAATGATTGATGATGCAACTAGAAGAAAAGGTGATTTTCCAGTGTTTGATGAGACAGCAGAGAATCCCTTTATTGAAAAAGGGAATGTTGTTTACAAACTCAGAACAGTTTAAAAGGGTTGTTTCTCTAGTGGCCATTCAGGAGAGAAGGGGTATTGTATGGGCTAGGAATCACAAGAACTTTGTAAGAGGCAAGTGCGCAACCATTGGATGTCCTTGGGTGATATATGGGACCATGGATACGCACTTGAAATCATTTCAAGTCAAGACATGGCACCCAGATAGTTATCATAACTGCAACCCTATCTTCTATAATCCAAGGATGTCCAAGAAGTTGTTTATTGAGCTATTTAGAGATGAGCTCAGAGATGACCCTTTCATGCAGAGTAGTAAACTTATTAAAGAATGCTGGAGGAAATATAAATGCAATGTAACTTTTGCCATGGTCAGAAGAGCCAAGAAACAGTTGTTTGATGAGGTTCTGCAGAATTATAGTAAGGAGTTTGGCATGGTATGGGACTATGGTGCTGCTATTAGAGCTTGAAACCCAGTTAGTACAGTTAGGGTTAAAGTTGAAGATTTTCTGGTGAGTCTGCAGTTTTTAATAGATTTTATGTGTACTTTAATGCACTGAAGCAAGGCATGCTTGGAGGTAAAAGGCCTTTCATTGGCCTTGATGGTTGTTGGCTGAAAAGCTTAACTAAGGGAGAATTGCTGATTGCAGTTGGGAATAACCAGATGTACCCATTTGCTTGGGCACTAGTTAGAGGTGAAAACAAACACTCATGGAAGTGGTTTATTGATTTGGTCATTGAAGACCTGGACATCACTCACGATGGGATGGGATGGACAATAATGACAGATCAGATGAAGGTAACATTCTTGTAACATTCATTCTTTTAATTATTTTTGTTTTATGCTTTTGCTTGTTATTTTACTAACTGTAGTTATTAAATCATATGCAGGGATTGGACATTGCACTTGCAGAACTATTGCCTAAGGCTGGACACAAATATTATGCTCGCCATGTGTATGTGAACTTTTATCATCGAGGTTTCAAAGGTGAAGAGATGAGGCAATGCTTTTGGAAAATTTCACATGCATCAACTGTTAGGGAATATGAAGCTGCAATGGAAGAATTGAAGCAGAAGAGCCCACTTGCATGGCAGGACTTAAAAGGAAAAGCCCCTGATCATCATAGATGGTGTCGAGCCTTCTTCAATGATGAATCAATGTGTGAGTTAGTAGACAACAACATTGTAAAAGCCTTTAATGGCTCTTTGCTTGCTGCTCGGAAGATGTCTGTTGTTAGTTTATTTGAAGAAATTAAGAGAAGGCTTATGGAGAGAATTAGCCAGAAATTAAAGGAGTGCAGTCGATGGAAAGGTGGGATTGGTCCAAGAATCTGGAGGGTTATCGAGAAGAACACAAGAGCATCAAATTATTGTGAGGTCATCTTCAACGGTGCTGCTGGTTATGAAATAATGCATGGTGAAGACAGATATGTGGTGAATCTGAGTGAGAAGACCTGCACCTGAAGGAAATATACTCTCAGTGGCATTCCATGTGCCCATGCCATAACTGCCATCAGAGACAGAAGAGCCAAGATAGAAGATTATGTAAGCAGCTGGTTACACTCTTCGACCTACATGAAGGTGTACAGCAATGTTCTTCAACCCATGCCAGGAAGGACTGACTGGCCGAAAGCACCAGGCAATCCAGTTGCCATCAAACCTCCTCCCTTTAAAAGGCTTCCTGGTAGGCCAGTCACCCAAAGGAGAAAGAAGAAAGATGAGCCTAACAAAGACAAAGATGATGGGCCTAACTTGTCTAGAAAGGGCCAAATTCAGACTTGTGGCCTTTGTAAGCAAAAAGGCCATAACAGAAGGGCCTTCCACTTAAAGGACAGAATGGTAATTTCTTGTCTTACTCCTCCCTTTAAATATTTATGACACCCCCATGTGCTTTTACTATTTATTAGATTCTTGACAGTTTCCTCCCTATTTTCTACCAGGAAAATCCAGCTGAAAACCAGCCTGATAGAACAAGCCAAAAAAAATCCAATTCCACCCAAAAAAGCATGTCACATCCTATTAATGAAGCAACAGCAGCTGCTGCTGGTGATATTGCAGATGCAACTGCTTCTGGAGCCTTTGTGGTTCACGGGAGTGGACCTGCAGCACCCTCTTCTTCAACAACCTTCTTCAATGTTTCTGCAACAGGTAGATCTACTTCTTCCCAACGTCCAGCAACTGCTTCAGTTATCATAACTGCTCCAGTTTCAATCCCCGGTGAACCCCAAGTTCAAGCATCTGCCGAACCCCAAGCCCCTACCCTAAACACTAAACCAACCCTTCCACAAACAACACCAACACAAACTGCAGCCAAAAAATCCAAACCAATCAAACCCTCTACTCAAAGGCCCATTCAAAAAATCCTCAGAATGCCTGCACCAAGTGGAAGATCTTGGCAATATGCATCTGGTAAGTTTCATGGCTTGAAACGTGGAAGAAGTAGTCCTGCCTCTGTTGCCAAGTATAAGAAGAGTGAACCACCAGCATGCTCAGATCTGAGTTGCAGAACCACCAGTCAGCCACAAGGTCCACTGAGGAGAAGCCCAAGAAATTTTCAGAAGAACCCTACTGTAAGTGCACAACTTTTTAACTTCATTTATGATTGCCATAACTGCCTTCAAAATTGGGGTTTTAATTATGATTTTGTTATTCTTGTAGGCTGGAAGTTCCATGGAGGTGAATCAGTCCAGCTCCCTGTTTTCTGCCAAGAGAAAGGCTGATGATGTGGTAACTACTCAAGGGAGCCAGAGTACTGCAAACTCCAAGCCAGTAAAGGGGAAAAAAAGTTGTTTCCATGACCTGAAATATTGAAACTTTTATGTCATATTTTGTTGTCTGTAGTTGGTGCCAAAATTTGGCCTAAAAACAATTATTCTTCTTAGTTGAATGTTAATTATATTGCTTTAGCTAGGGTGTTGATGTGAACATTTGCAGGGCATGAGTTGAATTACTCAACTCTAA
>AWUE01022220.1:0-26732 GCA_001974825.2 Corchorus olitorius
TTTTAATTAAAAAATTACCGAAATTCCACGCTGGCAGCTGAGTCAGCGTCTAAGAGCGCGTTTCCTTCACGCACAACTGATGGGGGCAAATTTAACCTGTTTTGACACAACACGATAACGTTTGATCCTAAATTGACACAAGGGGTAACGGCAGCACCTGAATTGTAGTTTGCAGCAAACGTTAGATCCCAAATTGCGCATTTAGCCAGGCCTGAGGTTAATGTTATCAAGGAGCGCTTCAAGATTCCGAAGAAGGGGAAGTGTTGGTATTCTTTGAATAGTCGGGGTGGTCGTAGTTCTCTTGCTGGTGCGACCAGTCATGATAATTGGAAGCCTCAGTTTTTTGCTGTAGAAATGAATGAGGAATTGGAATGGGGTTTCCAGACTGAGTGGGTGCTCCATGATTCGAAGACTATTAACAGCTTGAATAAGAAGGAGAATATGCTGTTTACTGAGGAGATTAAGCTCCAGGCTAAGTATTTGCAGCGTGTGGAGCATAGTCTAGCTAGCCTCCTTGACCGTACTCGACTATTCTTGAGTGGGTTGTCTCCACTTCCCACTGGGGTTCCCAAGAGGGAGATACCTGCGCCTCAGCTTCTTCCCGTGTCACCACTTCGCTTTGGCGATGAAATGGTTATAGTTAACAACGTTGGGGAGCGTGGCCGTATTTATTTACCGAATAAGGAGGTTCTTACTTATGTGCTTAAGGAGTGGAAAAGGTGGAATGTTGGTTAGTGAAGAGGGTGCACGACCACACCGACCTTATATTCCTGGGACTCCTCCTAGGTCGGACGACCGTGGTAATGATGGAGGGGAAGGGGAGGAAGATCTTGATGGGGTCGTCGGTGGGGGGGGGGGGGGTGTTATTGAAGAAGCTATTTGAGATGGCTACGCCTATGGGTCATGGGGCTGGTAAGGTTACATGGCGCTTAAAAGTCTACATGATGATCATATGCGGAGTCAGGGGCTCCCTCCTATGTCGAACGTGCCTGGTTTAATAGATCATGATGGTTGCTTTTCAAGTCTTTTGGATTTACTTTTTAAGGTTCTTCGTTCGACTGGAGTGGTGTTTCCTTGACCCGCTCCGCTTTTTGCGTGTTTCCACTTAATGCTATAACTTCTATTTTTCTTGGAGCTGAAGTTTCTTCTGGGGCTGTGGGCATGTCTAGTCAACAAAAAAATACTCCTGATTGGCCGAGACTTACCAATAAGCGGAGAAAGATGGGGGCGAGTACCAGCACTCCGAGTGGTGGCGCTTCTGGCTCGCAGAGTCAGGGGCGTAGTGCTGGGAGAAGTTCCCAAGGTCGTGGGGCTACTTCGTCGCGCGGCCGCAGCGCACAACCTATCGGTGCTCAAGTGACAGCAGGGCGTGGTAGGTCAAGCTCCCCTTCTGGTCTTGCTAGGACCAATCTTCCCGTTGTTTCTGGGGGTACGGGGTATTTTGCTGGCCTCATCAGTGGGTTGTTCGCCAGGTGGTATAATGCTGAGGTCGAACGTCTGGGCGATAGGCCTGCTCTATCTGAGTTGATGGCAGCTCTGATGGCAAATGGTCTCTACTTCGGTAACAATGCTGATCTTGAGGCCTTCGAGGCTCTACAGGAGTGCGAGCGCATGGCTATGAATTATGCTGGCGTTTGCCATGTAAGATTATGTTTTTTAAGTCTTTGTACTCTTTATTTTGCCTTTGGACTTCTCATATTGATTCTCATAATCGTTCCAGGTGATGACTATGGCTCGCTCTGAATTCAACCGTTACTTCGATCATCTCAAGGTGAAGCAACCAGAATTTGCCAAGTTCCTCTTAGCGCACGCCCCGGGTTCTGCTACCGATGCAGAGTTGAAAGTCCTCAAGAACGAGGTAGCTAAGTATAAGGAGCTTGTGAAGACCACCCAAGATAAGGTTGCCAGAGCCGAATAGGCGAGGGATGTGATGGCTGAAGATATTAAGGCCGTGCAGGAGACAAGGGACCGGTTCGAGCAGCGTTGGGAGGATGAGGCGAACCTCCGTGCTGCAGCTGAGAAGAATTTGGAGTTGTTGAAGAAAGATTATGCTGAGCTGGAGAAGAATTTCTCGGATTTGGAGGAGAAGTACAACCGGGATGTCCAGGAACTGGGCGTGCGGCAATCGGTAATTGAGGTGCTTGAGGTGTACTCTAATTGTCTATTTATGAATTTTAATCTTTCCTTTACAACTGAGTTATTATATCTTTCTTTCAGGGGGAACTGTTTGAGGCGCAACAGAACTTATCTCAAGCTTTGGCTGCTAAGGATGAAACCCTTAATGATGCAGCAGAGATAGCCGATTCAATAGTTGACGCTCTGCGAGATGCTGTTAACAAGTTGCTGTATCATTTGAGGTCAACACATCCGGCTCTTGTGGAAAGCTTAAATTCTTTGAATGTTGAATCCTTTGCTGCCGTTCCCCCCGAAGAAGCCGCTGCTGATCCTGAAGATGCCCTGCCTCGAGAAGTTGCTGCTTCTCCTCCCAATGATCCTGCCCCACCTGGTGATGAGCAAGCCCAGCCTTGAGCCCAGACTCCTCCACAAAACCTTTGAAGTTGAACTAGTTTATTTTAAGCTTTATGCATTTTATTTTGGACGCTTGTCCCTCTGTCTTTTTTCTTTTTATATGCTCCTCCTTTGGAAAATCCAAATGCCTCTGGCGAGCTCTCCGTTATGTAAAAATCCAAATTTGTAATAAACAGTTCCTTCCATGTGAAGGTTTTAAGTGTTTATCGCTTTTATTTGTCGTTGGTATATCGCAAGTTTTTTTTTATAGATGTTAATCTATGTTACGTTTCTAGTTTCATGATGGTATTTTATCATGTATCGATGATTTGCCTTTGTTTATTTGTAGAGTATGTCTAGCGATTTCGCTAGATCAGGTCGTACGCCCCCTCGGGGGGGGGGGGGTCGGCTTTTCCGACCTTGATCGTACGCCTCATAAGGCTAGCATCCCGCGGTCTCGATCACTGAATCTCATCTGAGATTCTAATGTGAGTCCATTCTGGCCTTAGCTATGTTTTTCCCTTTATGAGTTTTTGTTCCCTCTTGGGGGTGTTATCGTACGTCACGTTCGTGAGTTATCCTTTGGGATTTTCATACGCGTTGTGACTGTCTAAGGCTCTCATATAACGCTCTATGGCCATCCTTTAGAGGATTTTGGCTTGCCCTTATGGCTTATTGCGTTTAATTTTTAAAGTAATTGACAAGTCGAATTCCCTTTGATGGGATGATGACGTATGTCTGCGTTTTGGTTCTGTATGGACCTTTACTTCCCCTCTGTGATGGGAGGGTTTTATTTGTGGGCGGTATGCCATTTGTACGTGGGAGGTACTTTTCGTACGCACACCCTTGTCCGTTTGGACTTTTATTAAGGTAAACATGTTTGGAGTTGAAAAAATTCTTGAATTTTTGAATTTTGATGGTGTGTTTTGTATGCATTCGAAATGTTGGGGTGAGCCCCCTTTCTTTACAAAACTTGTTAACATGGGAATATACTTAGAAGTTTAAAAGAACACTTGTTGCTAATCTTCTACTGATAGTATTTCTTGAGGTGAAGGGCATTCCAGATCCTGGGAACAACTGCATCTTTCATGGTTTGGAGCTTGTAGGCCCCTCTGCCTAAAACTTCTACCACTCGGTATGGTCCTTCCCAGTTTTGAGATAGCTTTCTTCTCTTCGTCGTTGGACAGCTTGCCTCGCAGCTTCTGAGCACCAGGTCGCCAACTTGGAATTGTCTGTTCTTTACCCTTTTGTTGAAGTATCTGGCTATCTGCTGGGACCTGTTGGCTTGTCTGATTTGGGCGACCGTCCTTGTTTCCTCCAACAAGTCTAAATTGGTTCAGTCCCTCTTCGCTGGTGTCCTGGTTGAAGTTTGTCGTCATGAAGGTCGGAGCTCCTATCTTAGCAGGGATTACTGCTTCAGTGCCGTACGCCAGATTGAATGGGGTTTCTCCGGTTCCACTGTGAAATGTTGTTTTGATTCCCCATAGAACGTCTGGAAGCTCTTCGACCCATTTCCCTTTTGCTTTTTCTAACTTCTTCTTGATTGCCCTCAGGATCTTTCCATTTGTGCTTCCAGCCTGGCCGTTCGTTTGGGGTATGCTACTGCACTGGCTACCATCCTGATGTGGAATTTCTTGCAGAAACGCTTAATATGTTTTGGCCTGCAACTGTAGACCATTGTCGGAGATTATAGCGTTGGGGATGCCAAAACACGTTACGATGTTTATCCATATGAAGTCCTCTACTGCCTCCTTGTTTATCTTGGCCAACGGTTCAGCTTCTGGCCATTTGGTAAAGTAGTCGCAGGCTAGTATGACGTACTTCTTTTTCCCGGGTGCCTTTAGGAAGGGCCCTATGATGTCAAGTCCCCACATGGCGAACAGCCAAGCTGTTTTGACCACATTTAGCTCTTTCGTGGGTAGTCTTGGGACTTTTGCAAATTTCTGGCATTTATCGCACCTCTTGACCAACTCTTGGGTGTCTGCCTTCATCGTTGGCTAGTAGTATCCTTGTCGTAAGGCTACTTGTGCTAGCGTCCTCCCACCTGTATGGTTCCCACACACTCCTTCATGGATTTCTCGGAAGACATAGTTCGCCTGATCACTATCCAGACATTTTAAGAGCGGGCGGGTAAATGATTTTCTGTAGAGTATGTTGTCTATCAGGATGTACATTGTTGCACGACGTTGGAGGGTTGCTTGTTCTCGTGACGATAGGTGCAGAAGTTCTCCTCTCAAATACTTCTCGATTTCGTCTTTCCAAGATGCTTCCACTTCCTCTCCTATGCAACATATCTGCAAAGGTCTTGCGGACGACGGAGTTTCTATGTACTCCATAAAGACTTTACCCCTGGTTGCTGTTGAATTTGAGGATGCCAATTTCGACAGCTCGTCTGCTCTGGTATTATCTGCTCTTGGGATATGTATGACCTCAATCTTCTTAAATTTGCTCCACAGTGTTTTCACTCTCTGATGGTATTGTACCAGGTTTGGCTCTTTCACTTCGAATTTGCCTATCACCTGCTGGGCAGCCAACTGTGAGTCTGTGTATAGTTTTATGGGGTCTGCCTTGAGCTGTAGAGCCATTCTCATTCCAACTATCATCGCTTCGTATTCGGCGGCGTTGTTCGAGAGCGGGTACCCGAATGTGAGGCAATATTGGTACTCTTCTTTCTCTGGGGATACCAGAAGTACCCTTGCCCCCGATCCATCCTTAATGGAGGAGCCGTCCACGAACAGTCGCCATTCATTGGTTGGGGATTCCTTTTTAGTCGGGGTTTTGCCTTCTGTTGCTTTCTCAATCGAGGGATGCTCGGTGAGAGTTCGAGTTGGGGGTTGCCCAATAGTTTTGCTTTCTGGGGGATGCCCAGCTGTTGTCCCTTCTTTTGACTTTGTTTTTTCAGGTGGGTTCTCGCTTTGAGTCGGGAATGTGCATTCGGCCACAAAGTCCGCCAGAGTTTGTGCTTTAATTGCTTTCCTTGGTCTGTACTCGATGCCGAACTCACTCAGTTCTATGTTCCATTTCAACAGTCTTCCAGATGAATCCACCTTCTGCAGTACCTCTTTGAGGGGTTGATCTGTCAATACGATAATTTTATGGAACTGAAAGTAATGGCGCAGTCGTCTGGAAGCCATTACGAGGGCATACACCACCTTCTCTATTTTACTATAATACCCTTCCCCTCCCTGTAGCGCTCGGCTCACGTAGTAGACCGGCACTTGGCCTTGATCAGTCTCTCGGACTAACACAGCAGCGATTGTCTCACTTGCTGCAGCTAAGTATAGGTATAGTTCTTCATTTGGCTCGGGCCTGCTCAAAAGACGGGGGGAGGTTAGGTATTTTTTCAACTGATCGAAGGCTTCTTGGCACTCTGGTGTCCATACAAAACGGGATTTGGTCCTGAGAATCTTAAAGAACAGCAAACACCGTTCTGCCGACTTGGATACAAATCTGTTCAGAGCTGCAATTCTACCCGTCAGTATCTGGATATCTTTTACTTTGCTTGGTGGGGGCATATCTAGTATAGCCTTGATCTTTTCCGGGTTAGCTTCAATGCCCCTGTTGGATACAATGAAGCCTAGGAATTTCCCCGCTTCTACTCTAAAGGTGCATTTGGTTGGGTTCAGCTTCATGTTATACGCTCTGAGATATTTGAAGCATTTTGCTAAGTCTTCCAAGTGTTGCGCCATGCTCGGGCTTTTCACAAGCATATCGTCGACGTACACTTCCATCAACTTGCCTATTTGTTTCTTGAAGACTTTGTTGACAAGACGTTGGTATGTCGCGCCTGCATTCTTGAGGCCGAATGGCTGATTGAGCTAAATTAGACCCTATTTTTATGGCTATTTTACTATGTTTTTCGACCTATTTATGTTTAATATATGCTATTTTGATAATATTTGTGTTTTGAGCCTTTAAGTGATGTGAAAATGAGAAATTGTTATTTTTCACTATTTTTGGAGTTATTTTGATGACTTTTTACGCAGATTTTAGCAAAGCAATTTTGAGCATAGATTTGGAGATTCGAAGTTCGTGTTTGAAGACCATTTGAAGACAAATTGGAGACTTGAAGATTTTTGAAGATTTATTTCAAGAGCAAGAATTGAAGATTGGAGTCTTAATTGAAAACAAGTCATGGATAAGCCTTCAAGCTTTGGTATTTTTGGATATTTTATATGGGAAGATACTCAGCCTATATAAATCCTTAATTGGAATTAAAATCCCAATTAATAACTCCTATATTCAAGGAAATATCCAAATCCCGTAGATTCCCGATTCTAGTCCTAACAGGATTAGGATTCATTGCAGTTTTGGTAGAAAAATCATAACTTTCTGCTTAGACCTCTGTTTGAAGCCTATGAGTATTCGTTGGAAAGCCAACTCCAAGATCTACAACTTTCCTTTGAAGTCCAAGACCCAGTTCTGCCGTTTTCAAGCCCAAAAATTCCGTCGAAGTCACTGCACGAATTCAGGATTTTTTCAGGATCCTATTTTAACTTGGATTCTACTCTAGGATGACTTTTAATCTAACTTGGAGTCTAAGTTAGACTCAAAACCGACTTAGACCTCTTTCCAAGTTAGGATTGGAATTCTTAGGGTTATTTCCACTATAAATAGCCACCTCCTATAACACAAATCACATACCACAGATACCCACACACACCAATTAGTTGTAGATCTTTTCTTCTAGTTTTCTTCTAGTTTTTTAGGCAAGGGTGCCGCCATCCTCTCTAGCCATAGAGGGGTGCAACATACCTAGCTATTTTGCAAGGAGATTTCGCCCCTCCAAGGTCTTGTAAGTACTCTTATGCCGCTCATGGATTTTCCCAAATCCATGAGTAGCTAAATTCTTAATACTTCTGATCCTTTGGTGAATTCAATCAATTGAATATGGTGAGATTTCTGTTCTTATAATTTTTTATTTTATTCTTGATAGATAGCATGTTAAATCAAAGGGGTAATCGATTAAGGCTTGACGGCTAATCGATTAGTCAGGAGGAAAAAGGGGTAATTTAAGGCTTGACGGCTAATCTTATCTAAATAGCATGTTAGGGTTTTCCCTAGACCAGTTATCATCAAGAATTTAATATTGAATTTATCTTTTAAATCAAAGATCCATAATTAATTTGATTGTTTTCTACCATTGGTGAAGAAGTATACCCTTAATTATTGTTTTCTTTCTTATCTGCCATAGATTTAGATTTAATTTACTCTGTTTTATTTTCTAGTATAATTGTTTTCTTTTTAATTGTTATTCTAAATCCTCTGCTTTCTGTGTTGTTTTTGAGAGATTTTATGGACTGAATTTTCCGATAAAGTGTAGCACCCTTCTCTGTGGGATCGACCCCTACTTACCCTATCTGCTTTAGTTAGGATTTTGTTGGGAATTATTTTTATGATTGCTGACGACCGATCATAAATTTTGGCGCCGTTGCTGGGGAAGGGAAACTTTCTCCTAGTTTTTGCCAGGGGAAGGAAAATAGACTCATCTGGAGACGAATCCTAGGAATTTTCTCTAAGTGTCTGCGTTTTTAATCTAAAAAAAAATCGTTTTTATTTTTCTTTTCTGCGTTTTTTATTTGAAAAAAAAATATTTGTTTTGTGTTTTTAATTTTTTGTGTTTGCGTTTTTTGAAAAAAAAAATCTGTTTTGTGTTTTGCGTCATAAAAAAAAAATTTTGTCCCTACGTCGAAAAAAAAAATTCTTTATTTTCTGCCTTTAATTTTAATTTTGTTTAAGAACTGTTACTACTAATCAATTTTCTTTTGAGTTTTTTTGAGTTTTTCTAGGAAGCTGCATGCCAAAGACAAGAAGTAGTGGTAAAGAAGACTTTGAATTTGATCTAGAGCCAGACAGAACACTATTTTCGCTAAGGAAGGAGAAATCAAGTCGACAACAAGAAGAGGAGTCATCCAATTCGAGTTCTCAATTTAATTCTCCTAGATCTGCTGCTTCAACATCATCACAAGACATGGCAAACAAAGAACCTAAAACCCTAAGAGAGCTTTCTGCACCAAACGTCAATGCACAATGTTTAGCAATTCGATACCCAGATACGACTACAAATTTTGAGATTAAATCAGGATTTATTCAGATTTTACCCAAATTTCATGGTCTGTCTGGAGAAGATCCTCAACGACATCTGACGGATTTCTAGATTGCCTACACATCAACAAATATTCAAGGTATCACTGAAGACCAATTCAAGCTAAGAACTTTTCCGTTCACTCTTGTGGATCGTGCAAAAGATTGGTTGTACCTCTTACCAACCGGTTCAATCACATCTTGAACGAGCCTCAAGAAGTTGTTCTTGGAAAAGTACTTTCCTGCTCATAAAGTATCAACTATAAGGAAGGAGATTTGCGGAATTAAGAAACGCCATGGAGAAACAATGCATGAATATTGGGAACGTTTCAAGACACTATGTGCGAGCTGGCCAAATCATCAAATCATTGAACAGTTGCTGATCCAATACTTCTACGAAGGACTACTACCGTTTGACAGATCTTCCATATATTCTGCAAGTGGAGGAGCTTTCATATACAAAACTCCTTCCGATGCTTGGACTTTAGTGGAGAACATGGCTGCCAACACTCAACAATTTGGATCTCGAGAAGACTATTCAAGAGAAGGCAATACAAGAACAATCAATGAAGTCTCTACCCATTCCACCTCACTGGAGCAACAACTTCAAGAAACAAATCAGCAAGTCGCTGCGCTCACTGATTTATTCAATGCGAATTTTTCAAGTGTGCCCAAGGCTTGTGGTATTTGTAAACAAGGACACTACACTGATAAGTGCCCTTCTTTGGAACACGCCGCGCAAGAAGTCAATGTTGTTGGAATGCAAGGGCATATCAAAGGAAGCCTGAACCTTATTGGAGAGCCGAGCAACCAAGTCAACAATATGGGAACCAAGGTAACTATCAAGGAAGGCCAATGAATTATCAAAGGCCTAATTTCCAACAATCTCCACAAGCTATCGAGATGCAACAATTGAGAGAAGCTATGGAGATGATGAGGAAACAAATCAATCAATTGGCTAGTGACATGAGTGAACTCAAGACACAAGGTCAACAAAGGATCCCATCACAACCAAAGGTACCTCCTAAGGAGAATGTAAGTGCAATCACCTTAAGGAGTGGAAAAGAGTTGGAAAACCCTTTTCCTACCCATGCCGCACAAGATGAAGGAGAGCCGAGCTACACTAAAGAAGAATTGCAAGTGCCTGACAAAGAAATCAAAATTGAAGATGAACCCAGAAAAGATGGCGCAACCACTAAGAAGATTGTCGTCGACAAGACTGATTCCAAGGTAGATGCCGCCATTTCTTTTCCATCAAGATTGAAGAAGTCAAAGAAAGAAGATGATGATCAAGATATTTTGGAGATACTTCGAAAAGTTGAGGTCAACATCCCACTTCTTGATGTTATTCAACAAATTCTGAATTATGCAAAGTTACTTAAGCAACTTTGTACCAACAAGAAAAGGTTACAAGGAAAGGTAAGTGCTGGAGTTAATGTTTCTGCTGTGCTTCAAAAGAGTTTACCTCCTAAGTGCAAGGATCCAGGTATGTTTTCTGTTACTTGTTCTATTGGAAGAAGTGTTATAAAGAATGCTATGCTAGATTTAGGTGCATCTTTAAGCGTTATGCCTTTTTCTTTTTATCAATCTTTAAATCTTGGTCCTTTGAAAAATACTGATGTGATTCTGCAGTTAGCTGATGGATCTTTGGTTCATCCCAAAGGTATTCTAGAGAATGTCTTAATTCAAGTTGAACACTTGATTTTTCCTATTGACATCTTTGTTATGGAGATGGAATATTCGAAAGATCAATGTCCCTTTTTATTAGGAAGAACCTTCTTAAGAACCTCCCATACTAAAATTGATGTATTCGATGGTTCATTGACCATGGAATTCGATGGTGATGTAATCCACCCTAGAATTTCATCTCAATCGCCATTGAATTCTAACAAGTTTGTTTGTGTTGCGAGTGTTAAAAGTGCTAAGAAAGGAGCCCGAGAAGAATCTTCATCGATGACATCTGCCCAGATTTCCAAAGGAAGACAAAGGATAAAAGACATTCAACAACGCTACAACGAGAATTTCCACTAATTTTGGGGGAGATTTAAGAATTTGTGTATCGATTGCCCTCAACATGGATTCAATAAAGGAATTCTTATCCAAATCTTCTATGGAGGATTAGGACTCAAAGATAAAGTTCTTGTTGATTCCTTTAGTCGCACTCCAATATTGAAGAGAACCCCGGAGAATGCATTCTTTGCGTTTGAAGAATTATCCCGAAGAACGGAATTTTCAACCTTAAAGGAAGAGCAAGAAGCCAACAAGCATGGAGTTCAGCCACAAGGAGAGAAGCAGAAGATGGAAGTCAAGGAACCAGAAGGAAGAAGCTCAAGACCATGATCGAGCTAACTCAGCTGGCCAATGCCCGGCTATGGCCCGGCCATCCGTACCTCATGCCCGGATAGGACCAGTCATGACCAAACCGCGCCGAGACACATGCTCGGCCACAACTCGGCCACCTAAGCCATCTGCCTGGCCACACCCGGACTCGTCCGCGCACCAAGCCCGGCCATCCGCGCCGCCTGCCCGGTTGAAACTGCCTTCCTCCGCGCCATCCGAGCCTCATGCCCGGCCATGCCCGGCCACAACTCGGCCACCCGAGCCATCTGCCTGGCCACACCCAGACTCGTCCGCGCACCAAGCCCGTCCATCCACGCCGCCTGCCCGGTTGAAACTGCCTTCCTCCGCGCCATTCGCGCCTCATGCCCGGCTAGGACAAGACACAGCCGAGTCAAGTGCCCGGCCAGCGCTGCATCTTCCGCGCGCCCCACCTGGATAGGACCGGCCACTGCTGCACCATCTTATGCTCCTACCAGGCCATATCTGCCTAAAGTCACGCCACTACTAAGCCATTACCGCTCATTCACTGTGCCACCACCGGTTAAGCCCGTGCCACCACCGGCCATGCCCGTGCAATCACCATTCCATGCCGCCACATCAACTTTGATGAATTTAAGTCTTGATAAAATTCAACTTGAAGTTCTCAAAACCATCAATGATACTCTCAAGATCATTGTGGACTTGTTGAAGGAATATACCCATAATTCCTTCACCCTTGAAGAATAATTTCTTTAAGACAGTCTAGCCAAAGACTCTTAAAGAAAGGCGTGTATTGGGAGGCAACCCAATGATTTCGCATGAGGAACCGAAGGAGAGCAAATGGAGCTTAATTTGGACGATTGCAAGATGAATTCAAAGGAGTCCAGTTTCAGAAGCAATGATGGAGCTTATGCCTACAAACAGAGAAGCTTTCTTTAACTCTATCTTTTTAATTTTCCTTGCATTATTTTGTCTTGATTGATTATTGCTTTGATTGCCTGCCTGTTCTTTGATGTGAATTAATTGTTAGTGTTAGTTTTTTAATTTTCATGTATCTAAATAAACCACATGAGCATGCATAATATCAATTGTTTGTGTTAATTTCTTATGTGTTTCAACATTGAGGACAATGTGTCTTTTCAGTGTGGGGGAGAGAGTCTGCATGCATCATAATCTTAATATATACCATAATTTTTTCGAAAATTTTGAATTTTATGCATATATTAATTGATTTGATTTAATTATGATTGAAAAATACTTAGAATTGTCAAGAATGTTTTATTTGATTGATTGATTGATAACATGATATCCGATTTCTTAGATTAGGTATAATTAGAGTTTTGTGATAAAAGCATATTGTTCATTATTTCTATGATTGCCAATTTCTAGAACTTGTGTTTAATTTTTATTGAGATTACAATTATGAAAATATGTTATGGATATGTCAAGAACAAGTATGGGGGACTACTTATATAAAAGGGTAGTTAAAAATTGTTTCATAAAAAGAAGTGCTTTCATGCAAGAGGAGAAGAGGTATTTCTGCATACTTTTAAGAAATTCAATCCATTGTTGTCACTCTTTTCTTTAACATAAGGAGTTAGTAACCCTTGGAAAGAGGATAAGAGGCATGGAATTGCAGAAATATTGTCCCTTTGAAAAAATAAAAAAGGAGTCCTTCTAAAGTGCTAGTAGCCTAAAAAATGGGAGTTAGTAACCCCAAATCATGAACACTTCGAGTTAGTAACCTCAATTTTCTAAAAATCAATTACCCTTTGAAAATCCATTATAACCCACATGAAAATCCTTGATTTGTATCCATGATATGCGTTCCTTTGAGTAATGGAGATAAAGATGAAGACATAATTATGGAAAGAAGTAGTTATAGGATGTAAGTGATTAGAACTACTTTAATTATGGTTACTTAAGAATAAAAATGCTTGTTATTTGTTGATCTTTTGAATTAAGTGCTCTTATGATTCTTTGTTATTTTGATTTCGTAATTGCATTGATCCTTAATATGTGTATGCATTCAAAGTTTTTGAAAATTTTTGGAATTTTTATTTGCATTAGTTTAGAATTATAGAGTCTTTTAGGTGTTCAAGTTTAGTGATTTTCATAGTTTTCTACACTAGTTTACTAGGGACTAGCAAAGATTTAGTGTGGGGGAAATATGATTGAGCTAAATTAGACCCTATTTTTATGGCTATTTTACTATGTTTTTGGACCTATTTATGTTTAAATATATGCTAATTTGATAATAATTGTGTTTTGAGCCTTTAAGTGATGTGAAAATGAGAAATTGTTATTTTTCACTATTTTTGGAGTTATTTTGATGACTTTTTACACAAATTTTAAAGAGCATAGATTTGGAGATTCGAATTTCGTGTTTAAAGACCATTTGAAGACAAATTGGAGACTTGAAGATTTTTGAAGATTTATTTCAAGAGCAAGAATTGAAGATTGGAGCCTTAATTGAAGACAAGCCATGGATAAGCCTTCAAGCTTTGGTATTTTTGGATATTTTATATGGGAAGATACTCAGCCCATATAAATCCTTAATTGGAATTAAAATCCCAATTAATAACTCCTATATTCAAGGAAATATCCAAATCCCGTAGATTCCCGATTCTAGTCCTAACAAGATTAGGATTCAGCGCAGTTTTGGTAGAAAAATCATAACTTTCTGCTCAGACCTCCGTTTGAAGCCTATGAGTATTCGTTGGAAAGCTAACTCCGAGATATACATCTTTCCTTTGAAGTCCAAGACCCAGTTCTGCCGTTTTCAAGCCCAAAAATTCCGTCGAAGTCACTGCACGAATTCAGGATTTTTTCAGGATCCTATTTTAACTTGGATTCTACTCTAGGATGACTCTTAATCTAACTTGGAGTCTAAGTTAGACTCAAAACCGACTTAGACCTCTTTCCAAGTTAGGATTGGAATTCCTAGGGTTATTTCCACTATAAATAGCCACCTCCTGTAACACAAATCACATACCATACATACCCACACACACCAATTAGTTTTAGATCTTTTCTTCTAGTTTTCTTCATGTTTTTTAGGCAAGGGTGCCGCCACCCTCTCTAGCCATAGAGGCGTGCGACATAGATAACTATTTTGCAAGGAGATTTCGCCCCTCCAAGGTCTTGTAAGTACTCTTATGCCGCTCATGGATTTTCCCAAAACCATGAGTAGCTAAATTCTTAATACTTCTGATCTTTTGGTGAATTCAATCAATTAAATATGGTGAGATTTCTGTTCTTATAATTTGTTACATTTATTCTTGATAGATAGCATGTTAAACTCTGTTTTGATTCTACAATCTTGATCTTTATTGATTTATTGTGGCCACTAAAGAGGTAATTTGAGAGATTGTTGGCTAGATCAAACAACAAGGTTGACGCATGAGTTTGATTGTATGTAGCAAGTTAATTACGCTTGACGGTGGGTTAATTGGGTTTGCATGCCAGTGATCAGATTTATCTGGTTGTTGTATGGTTTTATCTATTAAGCATGTGTGAAAGAACTAATAAAAAGTTGATCTTAATGCTTTGAATCCTAGCAAATCTTTAAGACTTGACGGCTAATCGATTAGTTAGGAGGAAAAAGGGGTAATTTAAGGCTTGACGGCTAATCTTATCTAAATAGCATGTTAGGGTTTTCCCTAGACCAGTTATCATCAAGAATTTAATATTGAATTTATCTTTTAAATCAAGAACCCATAGTTAATTTGATTGTTTTGTACCATTGGTGAAGAAGTATACCCTTAATTATTGTTTTCTTTCTAGTCTGACATAGATTTAGATTTAATTTACTCTGCTTTGTTTTCTAGTATAATTGTTTTCTTCTTAATTGTTATTCTAAACCCTCTGCTTTCTGTGTTGTTTTTGAGAGATTTTAGGACTGAATTTTCGGATAAAGTCTAGCACCTTTCTCTGTGGGATCGACCCCTACTTACCCTATCTGCTTTAGTTAGAATTTTGTTAGGAATTATTTTTATGATTGCTGACGACCGATCAATGGCATTACATTATAACAGTATAGCCCATCTTCTGTGATGAATGTTGTTTTTTCGGCGTCTGCCGGGTCCATTAGGATCTGATTGTACCCGGAGAAAGCGTCCATGAAGCTCAGAAGTTTGTGGCCTGCTGAAGCATCTACCAATCTGTCTATCGATGGTAGTGGGAAGCTATCCTTGGGGCAAGCTTTATTGAGGTTGGTGAAATCGACGCACATTCTCCACTTTCCGTTTGCTTTTTTCACCATTACCACGTTTGCCACCCAGTCCGGGTATTGAACTTCTCTTATGAACCCTGCTTTTAAAAGCTTGTCCACCTCTTCTCGAATTGCTTGGATTTTTTCTGGAGCGTGCAGCCGTTTCTTTTGTTTGACCGGCTTAAACATCGGATCAACGTTCAGTTTATGGCTGATCACGTCGGGGTCTATTCCTGGCATCTGGTCAGGCGACCATGCAAACACATCTGCGTTTTCTTGTAAGAACTTTGAAGGCACTTGCTGCTTGGCTGGAGTGACTGTAGAGCTGATTTGGGTGACACCGTCTTCAATGTCCGTACGTAGGACCACCTTAACAGACTTTTCAGCGGGCTCTGGTCTGTTCCTGATTTGTCTTTCTAATTTGATTTCTACTTCAGCTTGGGGGGTATCGTATGTTGGTATTTCTATCCTTTTATCTCCCACATCTTTGGTTAGGGTGCATACTTGCATAGCGCTTGTTTCTTCCGCTGGGAGGGGTTGCCCCCCCAGCTGTGTCTTCCTCCAGCCATTCATCGATGTCTACTCTTCTCTTCCCCTTTTTGGGGAGTGTGAGTGACGCTAAGTGGCACTTCCTTGACGTTACCTTGTCCGAGCTCATGTATCCTATGCCTGTTGGCGTGGGGAACTTTACCATCAAGCAGCTGACCGACTCCACCATTCTGGTTATCTTCATGAGTGGTCTCCCTATTAGGGCATTATATGTGGAAGGTAAGTCAACCACGACAAATTTATGGAGGACATTGAGCTTGTTAGGTCTGTCACCCATGTAGATGGAGATCTCAATCATGCCTTTAGTTGGGATCGGGGTGAGGTTGAAACCGTAAATTGGATCAGAAGGAGTCAATTTCGAGTGTGGGATGTTCATAGTTTGGAAGGCTTCATACATCAGGATGTCTACCGCACTTCCACTGTCCATCAGAATTCTGCTCACCAGGAAGTTCCCTATCACAGCTTTTACGATGATTGGGTCGTTACCGTCGTCGTCCACGTCCACAATCTCGCGGCTATTGAAAGTGATTTCCCATGATGGCTCCTCTTTTTGGACTGGCGTGCAGCCATGGTGCAGGGACATGACCTGTCGGAGGTGTGCCTTCTTCTTCCTTTCGGACGTAGCCCAACTTTCAGTGGCTCCGATTATGGTGGCAACATAGCCCATAATTTGTGGCGGCTCATTGTTGTTGGCTTGGGGGTCCAATCGATCTTGAATTGGTCTGGTGGGCGTTCGCCCTTCTCTCTCCTGATGTACTCTCTTAGATATCCTCTCATGATCAGGTCTTCTAATGCATCCTTTAAATGTTTACATTCTTCTGTTGTATGGCCAAAATCTTGGTGGAAGGCAAATCTTTTCCCAGTTCTCTGCAGTTTAGGATTTGGCTTGAGGGGTGCTGGCCATTTTATCTTGTTGGCTTCATCTCTGGTAATTATATTGTGAAGAATTGTCATTCTGGAATTGTTCAAGGGAGTGTAGGTTTCAAACTGGGGCTTGTATTCCCCTCGGGACTTCTCATTGCTTGGGGCATTATGCCTGAGCCCTTTTTTGAAACTCTTCCCCCTTCTAGGGGATCAAGGTCTGTTATGGCGGTCTTCCTCTCTGCTCTCTTTCTGCTTGCTTTCTTGTTTCTTTACTGCCTTGTCTATTTCCCCGTAGAAGATATCTCTCAACTTTGTCTGTCTCTCCCCTTCTATGTAGATCTGCACCTTGTCCCATAGCGCCTTTAACCTCGTGATCTTTGATTCTAAAATAGAATAGAACAATTTCTGGTTCTTTTTGTTGAGTCCTATTGTGTAAGCTTGGACAATCTCTGACTCAGGTACTCCTTCCACTTCCATACAAGCATTCTGAAAACGTTTGGCATAACTCTCTAGGGGTTCCTCCAATCCTTGTCGTATGCTCAGGAGGTGCAAGCTCGTTTTTCCTACTGCCATTTGGTTATGGAAGCCCGATAAGAATTGCCTGGCCAATTGCTCAAAGCTTGCGATGGAAAGATTTTCCAACTTGTGGTACCATGTTAAAGCCGGCCCGACGAGTGTCAATGGAAAGGCTTTACAGTACATGGCGTCTGTAGCAAGCTGCATCTGCATGGTTGCTTTAAAATGAGAGAGGTGCTCTCTAGGGTCCTCGGTTCCATTGAATTTCATCTTTGGTATTTTGAAATTTGGGGGGGGGGGGGGGGGGGGCGCTTTCTCTGGATTTCGACTGACAAGGGGCAACTTTGGGAATTCATGGACTCCCAAATATCTGCATCGCCTCTGGCCCTTGCCTCACGCTCTCGGCGTGCGCCTTCCTCCATTTCGATGAGCTTCCGTTCAAGTCTGTTGATTTTATCTAGCAGTGGGGCTGCCACTGCTTCATTCGGATTTTGTGGTACATTCTCGGTTAAACTTTCTCTTTGTTGTCTATCAGTTGTTCGCTGTGGCTCATTTTCTCTCCTTCTTCTTGTCAAGGAAGAGTTCCTGGCAGAACCTTCAGGCTCTGGCCTAGGGTTTCTGCGGCTCCTAGAGCCCGCATTTGACTGTGAAGGGCTGACCACGCTTCGTTCGTCATCAACGGCGGGACTTGTTAACATAGGTCTGGTCTGCGTCCCCATGCGGCCGCTTACTCCTTTCCCAAACATTCGAGCGCCGCACGGTGTCCCTTGGCCGCTCGGTCCTATCTCCAAGCGTGGGGTGCCCATTTGATCTTTCCGCTTGCTCGGGGGGAGGGTTCTGGGACTTCCCTTTGGCCAGCATCGCCTCTAACTCAGCGATTCTCTTCTTGTCTCTTTTGTGTCTTTCATGGTAGTCCACTGCTTGTCTGGTGGCTTTGAGCTTTGCTTGCCACTCCTCTTCTATCTGATCTAAGAGGATATTTGCGATTGCGGCGTCTGAGCCAGCGGGCTTATTGCGGCCGTGCCCCCCGAGTTGCAGACCTGAGACATGCTCACGCGTCTCTGTGTCATCATTTTGGTATAGCAGCCTTTTTGATGCTCGCTTTGAGCCATCGCCATTCTCCAGGTTTGGCCACAACCTGTTTTGGGTATGTGATGAGACGTGTGTTCTGGTGAAAATGTCCTTCTTTTGTTTCGCTTTGCTGGCTTCTTTACCATGCATTTTCTCCTGCGGGTGTCCAGGAGTTTCAGGATTAATGTTTTTTTCAATGTTTTGGTTGTCGCGCCGCTCGTCCTCCTTATCAGGGGGAGAGGCGCTCGGCATACTAGCTCCGGAAGTAGTCATAGCTTTTAGTTCTGATTCCCACAGACGGCGCCAATGTTGATGTCTAAATGAGATTGCTCTGGATTAGGACACCATTCTGGAGCACTGATCCCTAGGACCTTACCTCTGTGTCCCTTGAGTTTGCTTTCTTGGGGCCCTTAGTTAGCCAATTGGGGCATACTCAACACAACCCTTTTCCTAGTCCCAAAGCTTTATGAGCTTGTCATCCGAAGATGACAAGACAAAGGGAAGGGTTGGATGAACAGCCAGATTCCTAATAAAGTCTGGATGTGCCTGGATTTCTTTGATCATTTCCATTGAATCGGAGTTGTATACGCCAAGAAATCCATCGTCAGCTCCAACAACAATCAAGTTTTCTTGCACTATAAACTTTGCTCACCTTACTGCAAACCACATACTTGCATGTGAGAGCGCAGAAGAAAAAAAGTGCATGTGAAGTGTGCAGAATAATTTTAAAGGAAAGGAACTACGACCTTGAAGGATTTTTCTATTTTCTGCAGTAGCATTGCACATATGAGTTCTACTTTTATGCATTACAAGAAAGTGTGTGAAACTGCTGCAAGTGTTGGATTTTGAAGGGCGAAGATGAAGGGCGGAAGTGGGTCCTTAATTGGTTGAGACAAATTATGATGGGTATCATTCCTTTTTAAGGCATTTTTATTAATTATGGAATGTTCTTACCCGTAAATGGTAGTCCCAAATACAGACATTTCCTGAATCCAAAGCAGCTAAAACCCTGCATATATATATATATGAAAAAAAAAATTACTCTGGTAATATTGGTGCCAAAAAAAATTACTCTGGTAATATTAAGGAAAAAAAAACCTTGAAATTAATTTATTATACCATGGTTTTGTTGGATGAAACTCCACAGACTTCACTCTCTCTGAAGTTTGAATGGATTCTTTCTGCTCCAAAAAATGATTTTAACAAAATTCAGTAAAACTACTTAACTGTATAAATATGTTTCAAATTAGAAAAAAAAGATTATGTATAACAATTTACCTCAATTTTGATAGAATGAGCCTGCCCCATCATTCCAAAATAATCATATGCAAAAAGGAAAAACAGAAATAAATTTAATTTCTTATAAGCTGATTAATTCAAGTCGACAATAATCTTAAATGGTTATTTGGTTTTCGTTAAAGAATATATAAACAAAATGTGAAGAATATTTTCCTTCTTTTTGCTTCCTCTTGTAATAAAAAAAAATGCTCCTTTCCACATATAGCAAGATTTCAAGCTGTTTTGGAAGCTTATCCAGAAAGGAAATTATTGTGGGAAACTTTGATTAGGGGTATAAGCGATACAGTACAGTTCGTGAGCTACTCGGCCTCAACTCGAGAAAAATTCGAGTTCGACTCGGAAAATTCGAGCCGAGCTCGAGCTCGAGCCCTAGTTCAACGAGCCGACGGCTCGTAGGCTCGTCGAGTCTAAACGAGCCTCCTTATTATAAATATAATATATTTATAGTTCAATTACTTTATTAACCTTACACACATACCTTATACTTTTTGTATAAAAGGGATAAGTTTGTCATTGTAATGTCTTAAAAACCTAGATCTTTTTTTTTCTTCTTCTCAAACCAACCCACGCCGCCGCCCCCCCCCCCCCTCCACTTCATCACCCCTCCAGCATGGTTGAGGCTGAGTCATTGTTCATCTACTTCTCCACATATTGAGATGTTCCGAAGGCTATTTTTAGCCTAAGGAGGGCTGCACTTAGGGGTGGGCGTCGGTCGGTTTCGGTCGGGTCGGTGGTAAAATTTTCCAAAAAACAACCACCGACCGACTTGAATACTACCACCGATCACCGACCGACAACCCCTTAAAACCGCTAGCCACCGACCGACGTCGGTTTCGGTCGGTTGGTCGGTTTTACGGGACTATCGGTTTCTTCAACATCATCTCCAATTTATCCAGAAAATTGTAAAAGCAAATAACAATCATCCCCAATTTATCCCCAATATTTCCAAGAACAATTAACAATTATAGTTACAACTCAACTAGAAAACAGGTGATACTTCATACAATAAGGCTTACCCGTGTCTTTCAACAACAAATTCAAAGAATGAGTGAATCACCTTCATCCTCATGTAGTCAATGTTTACAGACAATAACTCAATACGATAGCAGCAATTCTTCAGCAATTATTCAATCCACAAATGAAGCAACAATTTCAAATCAACAAGCTGATAGAAATGATTTGGGAACACAAATCTGAGATAAAAGCCTCCATCGGATAAAAGCCTCCATGGCTCCATCGCCAAAAAATTGGATTGAAAGGGTTTTGAGGTAGAGGCAGAGGCAGAGATGAGAGAAAAAAAAAAAAAGAAAGGCAGAGGTAGAGTTCGCAGCGCTGAGAGGAAAGAAGAAAAAGAAATCGAAAGGGTTTTGAGGCAGAGGCAGAGATGAGAGAAAAAAAAAAAGGAGAAAGAAAGGCAGAGGCACAGCGCAGAGAGGAAAGAAGAAAAAGAAATTATTTAGGGAGAAACAACTTAGGGTTTTATATTTTTATAAATACTAAACATAATATATAAATTATAAATACTAAATATAAAAAATATTAATAATTATATTTTTTATATATATGTCGGTCGGTTTATCGTTCGGGTCAAAATATTCATGCCCGAACACCGACCGATTTAAAGAATTCACTGTCGGTTTCCAACCGACCTACCGACCAACCCCTAAAAACCGACCCATGTCGGGTCGGTTACTTCGGTGGCGGGCGGTAGGTCGGTTGGACCCGATCCACTCCCAGCCCTAGCTGCACTTGGGCAGTAAATCTCTGCTAGTACATCTACTTTCTTTTCTCAGATCTTAGAAGAAGGAATGAATAAAGTAGCAGCTGTTTGAAATTTTTATTGTGTTTTGTCAGAACAATGCAAGGTGGGAGCTGTCGCACCACATTTCTGTTGTGTCGTGTTGTTTTAATCTGTAATAATAAAGCATGGCAGACTCATACCTCCCAGGCTCCCATCTTTCTGGTTTAAATTTGGAAGACTTTGCTAAACTCATGCTGCTGTTATATTGCTTCAACTATGAATGCAGGACGATTTGTTTAATTTTGTTGCCCATTATCTCTAAATATTGGATTAAGTAGTTAGAATTTGAGTTATAGATTTGACTTTAAAAAAAAAATATATCAAGTATTTTTGAATTTATCAAACTACTCGATTAGGCTCGAGCTCGGCTTGAGTTCGTATCGAGTCGAGCTCAAGTACCAAAAACAAAGCTCAACCGAGCTCGAGCTCGAGCTCGAGCTTAATATTTTCAGTCGAGCTCGAGCTCGAGTATTGAGATGTTCGGCTCGGCTCGGCTCGATTACACCCCTAACTTTGACAATAAAATGACATAAAATGTCTTAAAACTTGCTAAAAGGATAAGCAACGGTTGATGATAAGATAAAAGCAAAGAAGAATAAATTTAAACATGAAAAATTCCAAGTTCCATTTTCAAAGTTTTTTTGGTTAAAGTTGGTTATTTGGCAAAAGGAGAGAATGTAAATTAAATCTGAAATATCTTGTAAGATTATTGAATTTAAAAATTTGGATGAAATGGATAATGGAGGAATTCATTATACATAGTGTTGGGAAGCTTATATCTATATCTATCTATACTATATATAAAAGTAGGAGTTCTTGTAAAACTTTTGAATTGTCCATTATATTTTTTTTTTGAATATATTTCTTAAATGTCATTGTTTAAAGTTTTATAATTTTATTCAACTAAAAACTCTATTTTTTATTTAATTAAATCTAATATCCTTATAACTATTTTATTTTTACCAGTTTATTATTTTATTTTAATTTAAAAACTTAAATATTAAAATTTTTTAAATATATTTTTATAGTTTTACTCAATTAAAAACTCTATTTTTATTTTATTAAATCTAATATTTTTATAACTATTTTATTTTTACCATTTTACTAATTTAATTAAAAAAACTTATAAAGTTTTTAAAAATAAAAAGAAGAGTAACATGCAATTATTTCATTTGACTTATGAAGTTAGAGGAGTCAATCAGGCGGGTTGGACGGCTTTTGGGTTCGGGTCATCGGGTACAGATCAAATGAGACAGGTAATTTTCTCGGGACATTCGGGTTTCGGCTCATCTAGGTTCAGGTTATTTGGGTCTTGGGTCTGCTGGGTCTAGGGTCAGGCAGGTTCGGGTTTTGGCCTCAGGTCACTCGGGTTTTGGGTCATTCGGGTTTTGGGTTTTTCGGGTATAGGACTCGGATTCAATTGGGATTTTATTAAATAAAACATAATTTTAGTTTATGATATTCTTGGATCATTCAGGTTAACTTCTCGGATTATTCGGGCTACGGGTTTGTCGGACCTACATAGAATGGTTTCGGGTCATTTACTTTTTCTGATCAAATCGGGCCAGCTAGGTTGAACGGATTATCGAGTTTGAATTAGGTTTGAAAGCTCTACTTATAAATAATTTCAATTATTATTTTAATTTTCTTTTCATTTAAACACGATAAGTCACGTACAGCGCACGTAGAAGTGAAGACTAGTTAATAAAGAAATGATAGTATAGTCGGACTAGTCTTCTCCTCTATGTTGTCATTCGATGATGTCTCTTCCGTTGATTATTAGACGCATTGGAATCAAAGGTCAAGATTTAAGGATTAACGTTGTTTCATTAGTGTTTTGATTTAAGCACATGACAGAAAAGTCAAATTGTGGAATTGTTGGCATTGTTTTGGGGCTGAAATCTCAAATTGGGTCTGAACTTTTGAAAAGATCTCAAATAAGGGCCCAAACTAAATAAAAGGCCAAATAAGGGTCTCATCTTGTAG
This sequence comes from Corchorus olitorius, assembly GCA_001974825.2. Taxonomy (NCBI): domain Eukaryota; kingdom Viridiplantae; phylum Streptophyta; class Magnoliopsida; order Malvales; family Malvaceae; genus Corchorus; species Corchorus olitorius. The sequence continues at coordinate 23,211 of AWUE01022220.1, forward strand.
AGTAAACTCAAAAAAGTCTAATTCGTTAAATTTGACTGAATGTGTCAAACACGCATGACAAAGGAAGCGTGAAAATTTAAATCGATTTTTGTTTTCAGTTTTTCAAATGAAAATAGTATTTTTTTTTTTACAATTGACAGTATTAGTTTTAATTTTAAATGACCTTCACCTCACTTAAACCTCTCCAAAAAAGAATTCTAGTCTAGGAAAAAATTTCCCATCTCTTCTCCAGTTCTCTGCTCTATGGTTCATCGTTCACTGCCTCTCCCCAGCCCTTTCTCCATCTTTCCCGTTTCTTAAAACTTAGACCTCAAAAGTTTAAGCAAATATCTTCTGAACAAAACCTTCACGAAAACCGAAGATTTCAATGCTTAAATCTGGCCAGCCCGTCGGCAGTCTCTCTTCAAACTCCACCTATGGCCTTCTCTTACCTCTTACCTTAAAAACCCTCAACTAAATTTGACAAAAAAAAGGACCTCCAACTGAAAACCCCAAATTTAAGAACAAACCGTAACTCCAACTCTCTTTCAATTTTTCTTTGCATCTCCCTTCCTCATCGATAGGTTCAAGCACCTCTTTTTCTTGGCTCTTTTTATGTTCAATTTGGCCTTTTATTGGTATTTAATTGATATGTTAATACATTCCTTCCTTCTTGTTCTTAGTTTGGGACTATAGTTAAGTGTTGTTTTAAGAAAATGAGCAATATATCTTTGGATTGGGTTTGCGAGGAGCAAATCTGGAAGTTTTTGTGGTTGTTGAGAATTCCAATCAGTCAACATGGCGGAGGGTTGTGGTGACGTGGTGGGACTAGGCCGCCGGAATCTGGGATATTGTTTTTCCTGTGCTTGAATGTCTGCAATGTCTTAATTTTTTCCATTACATAATAAAAAGTTTAAAGATAAAAAAATTAAAGTAATTATGAAAAGAAATATTTTGTTAAAAAATAGAGTTAACTTGTGCCACGTCAGTATTCCGTCAAAATTAACTGTGCGTGGCTTTCAAATAACCATATTTGACTTTTTTGAGCTTGCTCTAAAAGATGAGGCCCTTATTTGAGATTTTCTCGAAAGTGCATGCCCCAATTTGAGATTTTAGCCTTGTTTTGGAGAAGCTAATTAGCCTAAACTCATGTTGAAGCTTAGAAAGAGGGAAGAAGAAAGAGGAAAAGAATCCTTTTCTTTCTTTTTAGTAATTTTGTTTTAGGTTATGTGTTAATGTTTTTAACCAACATATTTGTAGAGTTTAAAAACGGCTAAATAGCCCCATTGCCCCCTGAACTTTGCAAATTTAGGACAGTTTGCCCCCTGAACTAAAAATTGTGCCAAGTTCTCCTTTAATTTTCAAAATCGCACCAATCCCCCCTTACCCCCCTACCGTCAACGTCGTTAGTCACGTGACTGCACATGACTAACGGTTCCGTCAGGGACCAAGTTAACTGCCCACGTGGCATTAGGTGGGCCCATGGGAAAAATCCTCTCAATTTTTTTTAAAAAGAAAACAGAAAAAAGAAAAAGGAAAAAATTAAAAGAAAATAATAAAATTGAAATCAAATGGGGTTTCTTTTATTTTTGATCTCATTGCAACCCAAGAACAAACCGAGATCGCTTCGGCTCTCAATCTTCTCGACACCGCTTTGGCTTTGTTGCCTCGTTTTGAGGTCGCCCTTGAACTCAAAGCGAGATCTTTGCTCTACCTGAGGCGTTTCAAGGAAGTCGCTGACATGCTTTAAGACTACATTCCAAATCCTGCATTCCCCTAGGAGATGAAGCCTGAACGAGATGAAGAATAGGGGAAGAAGAAGAAAAGAATCAAGTCTGAAAACCCTAGCCCCCTTCTTTCCTTTCCAAATCTTTTTTTCTTTTGTTTTTCGATTTCACTTTTATTATTTTCTTTTGATTTTTTCTTTTTTCCGTTTTCTTTTTTTTTTAATTTGAGAGGATTTTTTGCATGGGCCCACCTATGCTGATGTGGATTTTCCACGTCAGCCAAAAAATGCCACGTAGGCAGTTAAATTGGCCCCTAACGGCACAATTAGTCACGTGACTGCACATGACTAACGGCGTTAACGGTGGGGGGATTGGCGTGATTTTGAAAATTGAGGGGGAACTCTGGCACAATTTTTAGTTCAGGGGACAAACTTGCCTAAATTTGCAAAATTCAGGGGGCAATAGGGCTATTTAGCCGTTTAAAAACCGCATCAACAACATCTTTATTTATTATTAATCTAATACTAATAAAAATTATATTTGGAGGAAGACTCACGTCACGTATATCTGGTATATATATTATATTCAACAATAGCCAGTGTATTTGTCAATAAATTAAACTCTTCTTTAGACTCTCACCCAAAATCGACAGAATGGATAACCTAACATAGACAAAAAGTAATTCTAAAAATGAAAAGACAAATCACGGGTCTCATGAGTTAAGTGGCCACCTTCCTTCCCACGTAATTGGCCATCTCCTGTTAATCACCATCATCTAAAGGAAGAATGCATTATAATAACTTTTAAAACACCTTGCAGTGGTTGTATCAATATAATGTAGCTCTCGGCCATTTCCTACTAAATGACTTTTTCCCTTGAACTATAGGGTTTTATACGTTTTGCCCCTTTATTATTGCGGGTATTTTGCCCCCTAAGCTTTTATTTTGAAACTCTGCCGCACCCTTCGTCAATGAAATAACTAACGGACCCGTGATGGTGCTGACATGGACATGTCTCCTCAGCACCGCCGAGTGAGACGTGGACATGCCACGTGTGATTGGATTACAAATAGACTTTCAATATTTAATCATTTTGCCCTTAATAAACTCTTAAAATCTTGTCATTTTACCCCCTAAACTCTTAAAATTTTGTTGACAAAATAAAAAATGGCAAGTCCACGTCTCACTCGATGCTGATGTGACTTTTCCACATTAGCACTATTAGTCACTCTGTTGACGGAGGCGGCAATGGAGCTCCAAATTATAAGTTCAAGAGGCAAAATGTCTACAATAATACTTTAAAAGGGTAAAATTTCCAAACGCTATAAGTTTAGGGGCAAAACAATTATTTAGTCATTTAAAATGGGTCCAAATATAGCCATCCAAGGCCTAAAGGGTCCAATATACTCTTGATTCCTCTCCAATGGAGTGTTCCCTCTAGTAATTCCATTTCCACTGCAATTTTGGATTATTGACACATGTCCAATTAATTTTTAACGGACAAGATTAAAGGGACTCAACCTTGTTTGTGTAATCACGTTGTAGGAATAATTTCCTTGCCTTCTTCTTTTCTTGGTTTTTTTTTCCTTTTCTACTTTTTTCTTCGGACCATTGGAAATTTCATAATATGAATGTCCCCTCTGCCGTCAACCACCGCTATACCAGCGGCGACGGCTCTAAGCGACGCCCAACAGAGGAAGAAAATTTTGCAAGCAAAGAAAGAAAAAAAAAAACAAGAATCAAAACCCAAGTTCCATTATCGATGGCTAGATGGCTGGAGCTAGCCTTGTATGATGTAAGCTTTGTTGCCTTGTTTT
>AWUE01022221.1:0-34296 GCA_001974825.2 Corchorus olitorius
TTTTTTTTTGTGAAAATAAACCCTTTTTTTTGTAGAAAAAGGAACTTAATAAAGATTAAGTGTTATTTACAGCCCAAGGGAAATAAATTCCCCTTAAGTCATCAAAAACAATGTCTACAACAAAAGAAGGAATGCTATCAAAAATAACAAAGGTCTTTGTTTGCATTCTACCCTTATTTGCCATGGCATCTAAACCAAGATGGAAAAATTCAGTGACCATATGCTGAATGTTATGGAAAACATCTTTAGGAATAACAAATTGGCCTTGAAACAGTCTCATGTTCCTGGCATTCTAGATGGTCCAACAAGAATAAGCAAAGGAGGATGACCAATCCAAGTTAAAAGAAGGCAAAGAGAAATTAAGGTTGGAATTGATCCAATCCTTTAAATTACTCTGCAAAAAATTAGGAGGTAGCAAAGGGAACAAATTCCAGACAGTCATAGCAAAAGGACAATCTCTAAGGATATGAAGGGTATTCTCTTCTGAATCAAGACAGATGTCACAAACAAAATCAGTAATTATATTTCGATGATAAAGCAAGGATTTTGTGCAAATTTTATTGTGAGCAACAGACCACAGAAAATGCTTGACTCTGTTATGATATTGAGCAGACCATACCAATTTCCAAAACTTCCTATCATGATCACAGTCCAAAGAGCTAATGGCTAAATTATAGGCAGTTTTAAGAGAGAACTCCCCATTAACAGAAAAATGCCAAACAAAAGAATCACAAGCACTATCCACAGTACAAAATAACATAGACTTAATCTTGCTAGCAATTAATGAAGGGAATTCAAAAGACACCAAATCTAAATTTAATTCTCCATTAGTACAAATACAATCCTTAACTAAAAGGTTCTCCTCATTAGATCCTAAAGGTCCTTGAATCATGCTCCTAAGGGAAGTGTTGGTCAACCTTATCCGTCCAAAAGAAAGTAGAGAAACCATTTTTGATGATGTTTCTACAACCCTTATTAAAAAACTCAGCCCCTTAAACCATACCACTCCAAATATCTGAGTTAGATCCCTTTTTAAGCTCTAAGCGAGGGAGTTTGTACATACTTGTAAAGGCTCTGACCCAGATATTATTGGAAGGTTTTTTAGCTCTCCAAATGAGCTTGGCCATAAGAGCAATGTTTTCAAATTAGGCTATTCTAAGGTTAAGCCCACCATGTGATTTCTTTTTGGCTACATGATCCCAGCCAACCAAATGTATCTTTATCCTATCATCATTATCACCCCAGAGGAAATTCTTATGAATCTTGTTAATTTCATTATGGACCAAGGCAGGAAGGTGAGAAACTTGCATAGGGTAATCGGCAATGGCAGAGGTAACAGACTGAATCAAGGTAGCTCTCCTGGCCAATGAGAGTGTATGGGCTTTCCAACCAGCTAGTCTATCTCTAATTTTTTCAATGATGAAGAGGTAATCCTGCTTCTTAGCCTTGCTATCCAAAATAGAGTGTCCTAAGTAGATTCCAAGGTTCTCAGTTCTCTTAAACCCCATTAGGTTAGCCAGATCTTTAACTTTGTCATCACCCACCTTAGAAGAGAACCAGACTCTCGTTTTGTCAAAATTGACCTTCTGTCGAAACCTACTACAAAAATTCTTAAGGGTGTTAAGGATACTAAGACAGTTACTATTATTAGCTTTAGCAAACAGAATCACATAATCTGCAAACAGAGCATCAAGAACTTAGGGCCCCCCCTTTCCCACTCTAATGGGGTTCTAATTCCTATCAAGAACCTCATTTTCAATGCAGAGGGAGAGATACTCCATACAAAGAATAAAAAGGTAAGGTAAAATGGTATCACCCTGCCTTATACCCCTAAAAGCCAAAGCTTTACTTTCAAAGGTTAGCATCAATAAAATAAGATTATGGGATTATTACATTTGATGAATTGATAGACAAAACAAGCATCACTTCCCAGTTCCCATTTTACAAACATTTTACACCAATTTCCAACAATTTTCTTATTCTAGAGGGAGGAGGATTCAAAGTTTATCTTTTTCATTTAATATAAGTGGAGAAAAATACATATAGTGTTTGTTAAGAATAAGATTATAAAGATATCCATTTAAGTGAAAAAGATTAACAAGAATCAGATAAAAAAGTTACAATCAATATCCAACTTTGAATTCTAACAATTCAACCATATAGTATTTTATAACGATTACAGTTTCTCTATATTATTTCCCAATTTCCATGTGCCTTTGCATTTACCCAATACTTTTCACCCATGGCCATTACTTGGCGAAAGAAAAGTCTTCCTCTGGTTTTGATTTCCATCAGAAATCACACAACTCAATGTTCCATTTATATCATCAATCATATTCACAAGAAAGTCACATAAAACAAAAACCCCTTCTACATCCAAAATCTGATATTCTTCTTGATTCCCCAGAAAAATTTCACATTGAGAAAATCAAAGAAATAACAACAAAAATCAAAGAGAAAGGAGTTTTTTCGTTCATTTCATTAGAATACCGACTCACTTTCTTACAATAAGAAGCATAAATAGAGTCATCATCCTAAGACAGCAGAGATGCTTACATTTGACATAGAAAAACTAAATTACTATTACTATATTTATACAAACACACCAAGCAAGCAACCAGCTGCTGCACCAGGCAAATCCTAGTGAGGATTTTGCCGACAGACAAAACCCATGGCTACTTTATCCTAAACAAACACAGGAACACGATAACCTTGTCCAAAAGACATATTAAATATTATTACTATTAAGAGAAATTAACTCTCTGCTATAAATAAACCTTAAACATATGATCAATAAAGATCATCATCATCGTTATAAATTATAATCCCCACTATCATCATCATCATCATTGCTCTCGCTCTGATTATAGCGACTAAGATCATAGGCCCCGGATCGTCAATGTCACTGTCAGATGAGGAAGAGGCAGAGGAGCTGGTAGAGTCAGAGGAAGAGGAGGTACTCTCGTCTTCCCTCTTTCGCTTCTCTTTCCTTCGCTCTTCTTCATCAGAGTCCGATGGAGTCATTTTTCCCAGATTAGGGCTTTCCTCGTCAGAATTTTCATCTCATCCGAAGACATCTGTATAGTTGAGTGGGTCGACGCTTTCGGAGTGAGTAGTCCGAGTAGCTAAATTCGGAGTCAGCGTCGTATTATGGGTCGTCGGACATGGCAAGAAAAGATTGTTAATGCGAGAAAAAGGAGAAGGAAAGCAAAATAGAGAAGAAGAGAAGAAGTAAAAGGAAAGCATAACTAAAAACAGAGAAGAAGAGGGGAGCATATCACCTACAATTCCCTATACTGCAATCCTGCAATTTTTTAACATAGACCGCATAAACACTTGATACGTGTATAATGAATTTGACCCAACCTAACGGCTAAAGTCTCTCCTAAACTGTAGAGTTAACGACATATTTTAAAAAAAAAATTATTAGCATAAAAAAATACTCCTCGATACCAGCGATTCTCTTGCTCTTTTCAAAGATTGTGCTATCAAATTCAATTTTTTATCTCAACAGAAGAAAAACACTCTCTTATATTCTCCCCTCCTAAAACTAGGGTATGTATTTATATTTATTAAAGAATGAAAGCAAATTCTGATTTGTAAATTTTCTCTTCTAATCAAGGCTAAATTTTGGGCATTAACGGAACCAAATCAAGGGGCTTTTTTATTTCATATTTTCATAATTTTGCTGCTAAAGAATTCTTCTCCATAATATCATCAAATCTTTGAAAAATTAAAACACTACTTTTCCTTATGGATTTGTGTAGGTTCAAGCAGATCTAGGAAGAATTTGTAAAAAAAAAAAAAAGAATTGTGTTTAATGGACTTAGAAGTTAGGAGACCAAGTCAGAAAATTATGACCCTCGTCGGACCTCCTGTGAGGTGGTCCACGATGGTCAATGGTGGCATGCGGTGGAGAATAGTGTGGTTAGAGTTTGGTGTTCTAGTGTTCATCCATTTGTTCTTGAGTTTTATGACAAAATAGTGAGTTTTTGATATTTGAAGAAGAGTTGGAAATGGTTTGTGGGAGTTAAAATTAAAAAAGAAAAAAGTGGTGCCATTATGTGTCGTTAGCTACCCGTTAACTTCCGGAGTTAGAGAAGAACAACGTGTCGTGCAATTATAAATCCATGTAGGTTTATTGCAGGATTGCAGTATATGGAATTGTAGGTTATATTCTCCCGAAGAAGAGTGTTGGGAAAAGGGGGGCAGAAGGGGTCTATAATGACAAACAACTCTTCCACTTCCTTTTGGATTGGCGTGTCCACAGAGGAGCAAGCGATTTGGATTGAAATTTAAATTCTTTGCAAACTAAAAGTAGCAATGAAGTAAAAAGAGTGTTGGGAAAAGGGGGCCAAAGGGGGTTTATAATGACAAACAGCTCTTCCATTTCCATTTCTGGATTGGTGTGTCCACAGAGGAAGAGGAGTTATCCTCGTCTTCCCTCTTTTGCTTCTCTTTCCTTCGCTCTTTTTAATCAGAGTCTAATGGAGTCATTTCTCCAAGATTGGGGCTTTACTCGTCAGAATTTTCGTCTCCTCTGAAGACATCTGTATAGTCAAGTGGGTCGTCGCTTTCGGAGTGTAAGTCAGACTGGTCTAACTCAAAGTAGTTCGAGTAGCTAGATTCGAAGCCAGCATCGTATGACGAGTCGTCGGAATTGGCAAGAAAAGATTGTTAATGCGAGAAAGAGGAGAAGGAAAGCAAAATAGAGAAGAAAAAGGAAAGCATAATTTAAAAAAAAAACAGAGAAGAAGAGGGGAGCATATCACCTACAATTCCCTATACTGCAATCCTGCAATTTGTTAACGTGGACCGCATAAACACTTGACACCTGTATAATGAATTTGACCCAACCTAACGGCTAAAGTCTCTCCTAAACTGTAGAGTTAACGACATCTTTTAAAAAAAACTATTAACATAAAAATATACTCCTCGTACCGGCGATTCTCTGGCTCTTTTCAAAGATTGTGCTATCAAATTCAAGTTTTTAACTCAACAGAAGAAAAATACTCTCTTATATTCTCCCCTCCTGAAACTAGGGTATGTATTTGTATTTATTAAAGAATGAAAGCAAATTCTGATTTGTAAAAATTCTCTTCTAATCAAGCCTAAAATTTGGGCACTAAAGGAACCAAATCAAGGGGCTTTTTTATTTCATATTTTCATAGTTTTGCTGCTAAAGAATTCTTCTCCATGATATCCTCAAATTAAAACACTACTTTTCCTTTTGGATTTGTGTAGATTCAAGCGGATCTAGGAAGAATTTGAAAAAAAAAAAAAGATTTGTGTTTAATGGACTTAGGAGCAGGGACGGAGTCAGGAATTACAATTTGGGTGGGGGGGGTGGGGGGGCGAAGAACAAATTTTTTTTTTATAACACTAAGCAACAATATAAATAAAAAACTAATAAAATAATATAACAAATTAAAGAAAAATGATGTTATATTGTCCTTAATTATTTAATTATTAAGTTGAGCTCGGCGATTTTTTATCGCATATAAAAGTTATCAATAATATGCTCTACAATCCTTCAAAAAAAAATGCTCTACACCAAATCTCTGAGTAGTTTCTTTTTTGCATATAAGATTTTTTTTTTTTCACGATATGGAGGAAAAGAAGGGAGATTTATTTGAATGCTTGTTTTTCATATTGTTTGAGAGTCGAGATTGGGAGGGATAAATTGATATTACATATAGGTAATTAGAAATAGATATATATATATATAATAAAATATAAGTTTGTTATTGGTAGAAACTTTTTTTTTTTCAAATCCCACTTAATATATAAAATAATTAAAAAAACTCCTATATAAACATTTATTTTGAATTTTGGGGGGGCAAATTAATAATTAATTTTACTTAAACATAGTATATATGAACCGGTATAGGGAAAACTTAAAATATTTGGGGGGCGGGGGGCGGTCGCCAACCCCCGCCCCTGCTTAGGAGTTAGGAGACCAAGTCAGAAAATTATGGCCTTTGTCGGACCTCCGGTGAAGTGGTCCACGATGGTCAATGGTGGCATGCGGTGGAGAATAGTGCGGTTAGAGTTTGGTGTTCTAGTGTTCATCCATTTGTTCTTGAGTTTTATCACAAAATAGTGAGTTTTTGATATTTGAAGAAGAGTTGGAAATGGTTTGTGGGAATTAAATTTAAATGAAAAAAAAAAGAAAAAAGAAAAAAGTGGTGCCATTATGCGCCGTTAACTTCTAGAGTTAGAGAAGAGCAATGTGTCGTGCAATTATAAATCCATGTAGGTTTATTGCAGGATTGCAGTATAGGGAATTGTAGGTGATATGCTCCCGAAGAAAAGTGTTCGGAAAAGGGGGGCAGAGGGGGTCTACAATGACAAATAACTCTTCCATTTCCATTTCTGGATTGGCGTGTCCACAGAGGAGCAAGCAAATTGGATTGAAATTTGAAGTCTCTGCAAACTAAAAATAGAAATGAAGTAAAGAAGAGTGTTGGGAAAGGGGGGGCAGAGGGGGTTTATATGACAAACAGCTCTTTCATTTCCATTTCTGGATTGGCGTGTCCACAGAGGAGCAAGCAAATTGGATGGAAATTTGAAGCCTCTGCAAATTGAAAGTAGCAATGAAGTCACTGGCAATTTCCTTAGTAGCAATGAACTCACTGGCAATTTCCTTAATATTCATTTTTTTCTTTATTTAGTGCCCAAAAAAAGTATCTGCCAACTGGGCTGATCTAATAAAAATCAGCACCGACTGTGGAATCGAACCTAAGTCCGCATGTTGGAAAGCCACGCACTCCCCCACTAAGATGACGTAGCTTCGTGACATTTTAATCCATTATATTAATTTTAACCAAACTTTATTGTAAAAAAAAATCGAAAACAAAAAATTGGTTTAATGAGTAGCAAATGCCGTCATGGGGGGGATTGAAGCCACGACCACGTGGTAAAAAGCAAAGCGCTCTACCACTGACCTAGGACGGCTTTGTTGACGTGATACTCTTTGCATGCTATTCACATAATGAAACACCTCCTTTTTACTTTTTAGCTCAAGGGTCCAAATCCAATTTCTGTGGGTTTTGGTTAACTTTTTTTTACCATAATTTTTTTTTCTTTTTTTCTGGATTTTACCCATACTTCCTCACATTTAAATCCTTTATTATTGAATCTTGTTCAAGTTTTGATAATGCTCAAACAAAGCACCTATAACATGTCTTTAAAATCAAATATATATACATATGCTTTTATAGGAAAATGCATTTTTATTAATTTTTGAACCTAAAAATACTGCATTTTTTTAGTACAATGGATTAGCGCGTTTGACTTCGGATCAAAAGGTCATGGGTTCGACTCCCACTGTGGTTGCAAAGTCATCAATTGATAAGTTCTTCTTGGACGAAAATGAAAGAAGCATTACTGGGCCGATATTCAAATTGAAATCTGAGAGAATAGTTTTAGCCTTTTAGCCCAATGAAAATTGACCATTTTTTTTAAACAACAATCTGGTCAGATTCATTAGAAACCTCAAAGTACATGGTTTGTTTAACATGGATTACTCGAATTATTACAAAATATATTTAGTACTAGCATTCTCCAAGTGACTTCAGCTTTAGCCACTTTTTCATGAAGGGTAGCAAAAATCAGGAGGTAGCAAAGGGAACAAATTCCACATAGTCATAGTGATCGGTCGTCAGTAAGTCACAAAAATAATCCCCACAAAATCCTTACTAAGTACGTAGTTGGGGCAAGTAGGGGTCGAATCCCATAGAGAAGGGGAATAGACTCTCAAAAGATAAATTTTCTCTAAGAATCACTCAAAAGCAAAGGGGATTAAATAGAGCAATTAAAAAGAAAAGCAATTAATCTAACATTAAGCAAAACTAAATTAAATCTAAAGCTATGGCAATTACTTAAGAAAATAATAATCAAAAGGAATACTTCTTCTTTAATGATAGAAATTAATCAATTTAATTATGTATCCTTGATTTAAAAGATAAAGTCAATATTCTAATTATCAGAATAAGCAAGATCAATTTTACGCAATTGATACCTTCAACCCAAAGATTTAAGCATCATGTAAAACATCAACAAACTTATTCTTAATAACTCTCAATTAAACAATTGGTCTAGAGATAAATCCCTAACATGAATATTAGATAAAATTTCCCTTGTGAGGCCTAAATTATTCCTATTATTCTTAACAATTAATTTCCCTTATGAGACCTAAAAATCGTTAAGAACAAAGCATTAAGAACAATTACTCACACATGCATATCAAGTATAACCAAACCTATTCTTTCCTAGCTGGGTCGGCTTAGTTCTAAATAAGATTTATTAATCCCATTGAACGCCTTGTGAGCTATTCAATTTGTTACCAAACAATCAAACTTGAATGGGTCGTTCTAAGCTTTATTTAACTACAGATTTATCCAATTATATCAATAGCTGCAGTCTAAATCGATAATCATCAAAATTATGAAATAAAACAAAGATTAATAAACATATTTAACCAAGAACAAATATCAAATTATAAGCACACAAATCTCACCATAATTAATTGATTGAAGTCTCCAAAGGATAAGAAATATTAAGAATTTAGCTACTCATGGATTTGGACAAATCTATGAGAGGCTTAAGAAGAGAATAACTTACAAACATAACGCGGTCTCCTCCCTTGGGCGGCTGCCAAGGGTGTCATCACCCTCTCTCTCTAAGAGAGAAAACCTAAAGCTAAACTATAGAAAAAGAAGAAGAATAGAATTATGAATTGTGTAAATCGTGTTCTCTATGGTTGACATAAGGTGGGTATTTATAGTGGACTAATAAGACTTCCTAGTAGACTTAGGATTGGAATAAACCAATCATAGGATGGTTTGGACTCTTAACTTGGTCTCCAAATCGATTTAGAGGTCTTCCTTGCACTGAATTTAAGTGAAAATCGGACTTGGGCCAAAACTGATACTGTGTAGAAACTTCAAGGGCATTTTTGGCATCAAAGATGGCAAAACTGGGCATCGAGAAAAACAGAAAAGTTGTAGATCTCTAAGTCATCTTTTGAACGCATTTTGAATCAACTTATTTGGAGGTCTGTATCAAAAGTTATGGCTGGTTTACTAAGACTGCACAAAATCTTACTCCAACTAGGAAAAGGTTGCGGGATTAGGGTATTGGCAAGGGCTTTGGGCGCGCGACATAGGGCAGAACCGACTCCAATGTAGGCCCAGCTGGGCTGGTTATGCTCCCATGTAAAATACTCATAAGCCCATGTCATCAGGATCACTCCATAGCATGTCTTCATTCATTGGCGATTGAAGCTCAATCTAAGTTCTTTTTCCTTGAAATCTTTCTTCAATGATCTTCATGACTTAAAATTGACTCCAATTAATCTTCAATCACGAACTTCGAATCTCCAAATCTTCACTCAAAAATGCTTAGTCCATATTTGTGACAAAAGTCATCAAAATAGCTTCAAAAATAGTGAAAAACAACAAGTTTTCACTTTTCTTCTCTTCAAGACCTAAAAACACAAATACTTGTAAAATAGGACATAATCACACATAAAAAGACCAAAAAGTATAGGAAATTGACCATAAAAATAGGGTTAATTTTGGCTCGATCACATAGAAAAAGGACAATCTCTGAGGATATGAAGGGTATCCTCTTCTGAATCAGGACAGATGTCACAAACAAAATCAGGAATGATATTTTGATGATAAAGCAAGGATTTTGTGCAAATTTTATTGTGAGCAACAGACCACAAAAAATGCTTGACTCTGTTATGACATTGAGCAGACCATACCAATTTCCAAAACATACTATCATGATCACAGTCCAAAAAGCCAATGGCTAAATCATAGGCAGTTTTAAGAGAGAAATCCCCATTACTAGAAACATACCAAACAAAAGAATCACAAGCAATATCCATAGTACAAAATAACATAGACTTGATCTTGCTAGCAATTAATGAAGGGAATTCAAAAGACACCAAATCCAAATTTCAAACTCTATTAGTACAAATACAATCCTTAACTAAAAGGCTCTCCTCATTAGATCCTAAAGGTCCCTGAATCATGCTCCTAAGGGAAGTATTGGTCAACCAATTATCCGTCCAAAAGAAAGTAGAGAAACCATTTTTTATTATGTTTCTACAACCCTTATTAAAAACCTAAGCCCCTTTAACTAGACCACTTCAAATATCCGAGTTGGATCCCTTTTTAAGCTCTAAGTGAGGGAGTTTGTACTTACTTCTAAGGGCTCTGACCCAGATATTATCGGGAGATTTGTTAGCTTTCCAAATGAGTTTGACCATAAGAGCAATGTTCTTAAATTAGGCTTTTTTAAAGTTAAGCCCACCTTATGATCTCTTTTTGGCTACATGATCCCAACCAACCAAATGTATCTTTATTCTCAAGGGTGTTAAGGATACTGAGACAATTACTATCATTAGTTTTAGCAAACAAAATCACATCATCTGCAAACAGAGCATGAGAGATACTCTATACAAAGAATAAAAAGGTAGGGTGAAATGGGATCACCCTGCCTTATACCACTAGAAGCCGAAAAGGGGTCCGAGGAAGTACCATTAAAAAGAACAGACAGATTATGAGAGGAAATGCAGGTTTGAATAAGGCTGATAAGGTTGTCAGGGTTGTTAAAAAAGGTAGGCATCTCCCTAATGAAACTCCATTCCAATCTATCAAAAGCCTTCTCTAAGTCAATTTTAATAACCATCCAACCCTCCTTACATGTGCTAGTCCTAGCAGTATGAACTACCTCTTGAGAAATAGTAATATTGTCAAAAGCTCTCCTACTGGAAATAAAAGCAGCTTGCATGGGGTTTCTGAGATCCTCAAAGTAAACCTTAATTTTTATTGGCAACGATTTTCGTCACCAGCTTATAACTAATATTCCCTAGACTAGTAGGTCTAAAGAGTTTCTGATCGAGACAAAATTAACCTTATTTTTATGATCATTTTCCTATGCTTTTTGGTATTTTTATGTGTGATTTAACCCTATTTTATAAGTATTTTTGTTTTTAGGTCTTGAAGAAAAGGAAAGTGGAAACTTGTTGTTTTCACTATTTTTGAAGCTATTTTAATGACTTTTGTCACAAATATGGACTAAGCAATTTTGAGTGAAGATTTGGAGATCCGAAATTCGTGATTGAAGATTAATTGAAGATAATTTAAAGATATGAAGACCATTGAAGAATTATTTCAAGAAGCAAGAATTGAGGATTGAGTTTAAATCGCGAAGACATGGACTTTTGAATATTTTATATGGGATAATACTCAGGCCATATGAGCCCACAATTGGAGTCAAAGCCCCAATTGGTGCCGCATAAACCCTACGAAATATTCAATTTCCGCAATCTAGTCCTAGTTGGATTAGGATTCGACGCAGTCTCGGTAAAAAGGCCATAACTTTCTACTCAGATTTCCAAAAAATGCGTGTGAGTAGGCGTTGGAAAGAAGACTCCGAGATCTACAACTTTGGTTTGAAACCCAAAGCCCAGTTCTGCCTTCTTCAAGCCCGAAATTGCTTTCGAAGTTTCTGCACGATTCCAGAATTTTCTTGAAGACTAAATTTTTACTCTAGGAAGACTTTTAATCCAACTTGGAGACCAAGTTAAGGTTAAAACCGACCTAGGGGCTGTTAGGGTTGATTCCTAAGTCTATTAGGAGTCTAATTAGTCTCTTATAAATACCCACCTTATGTTAACCCTAGATACAATTCTCTTCATCTATTTTTCTTCTAGTTTTAGTTTTCTCTCTTGTTTTTGAAGGGGGTATCGACATCCCTCTTCAGAGAGGGTGTTGACACCCTTAGTTGCTGCCAATGAGAGATTTTGCCTCTTTGTTTTGTAAATTATTCTCTTCTTAAGCCTTTCATGGATTTTTCCAAATCCATTAGTAGCTAAATTCTTAATACTTCTTATCCTTTGGTGATTTCAATCAATTGATTATGGTGAGATTTGTGTGCTTATAATTTGATATTTGTTCTTGGTTGACATGTTCTAACCGTTGTTCAAAATTCAAATATGATCATGCATTTGGGTGCTCATAAGGTCATGATCTAGCATACACATTAATTGAATATATTTGGACTTACAAAATATGATTCTTCTTATGTAATTGCATGGGAAAATTTGAAAAGCAATGTGTCAAGACTAATGGTTCTAATGTGGGTGTTCGTAGTGTTCATACTGAGTTCAAGTTAAACTGCCACTTTAACATCAATGATGACAATGCAACAAATAGAGTTGAACTCGAAGGGGAGCAGTATATATAGGATATCGAACAGGTCCTGCTCAAGAAGTTGTCAGCAATGTGAAATTTGAAAAAACGAATTCTATATGGTTTAATTCGCCTGAAGATTATATTGAGGCTTTATCTAGAGGTAAAAAGAATGGTGGCATTTCTGCTATTGTTGATGAGATGTCATACATCAAGATCTTTCTAGCAAAGTATTATGCGCATTATTCCATGATTGGATCCATGTCTACCACCAATGGCTTCGGATTTGTAAGGGGTGGTTTGGCATCGTTTTCGTTTTCTTGTTTTTTGTTTTTGTTTCGTTTTTGTTTTATTTTTATTACACTGTCAATTCTTGAAAACAAAAAACATGTTTGGATCCATAAGATTGTTGTGTGTTTTAAAAAACTAAAAACAAAAAATATGTTTGGATCGAATTGTTTTTTTTTGTCAAATCTCCATTTTTATTATTGTTATCAAAATCATTGTTAACTAGATTAATAAAATAAAGGAATAATTGGTCACAAACTCACAATAATGAGTCACTCTCCATTTAAGGCTTTGTTTAGCATCAGTTTAAGACTCAACAACAAAACCATTCCACTTGATTGAACTGATCAAGAGTTTTAAAAATGCATCAGTATTCATCTTGTAGCTTCCTGTTGGTACTCCATGTTGAATAAGCAAAGCCCTTCCCAGGATTAATAGCCCAAACTAGCCTCCACAAGAAAATTAATTACCAAATTTAACTCTAGCAGACATGAAAGATTCCAAATCTCCATCCAAGGCTAGGTAGGAAGATTAGCAGGAGAGTGTTTAGAAGTAAGTATTAGCTAGAAACATCAAATGCTTTCGATTTGGATGAACCCAAAATGCAAAATCACTAGTTGTAATTGAATTTATAAAAGGAAATAGCTTTGATTTTGTTTCACACATCTGTGGAGAAAGAAAATCCTTTACGCCATTAAGATTTCCATTGGTTAGCTATATAATCATTAATGGTCCGTTTGGGAACCCACATTTGAGGAAAAAAATTTGGAATTGAAATTGTAAATACAAATTTTGTGTTTTGATTACCTATTGCTAAGTTGGATTTGAATTTAACAAATCCAGCCCAAATTTCACAAGCCCAAAATATAAAAATTTCAAATCCCATTAAAAACTTGGAATTTATCAAATCTCCTTCTCTCCTCCCTCTCGCCGCTTCTCTCCCGTCGAAGAGAACTCTTCATCCTCTCAAAAAAAACGGCTCCCCAAAATCGAAACCCAGAAGATCAGATCGATGCCTAGCTTCAAAAGTTGTGTGGCTTCTCTATCTCCAATGGTTGATTTCTCGTTTCTCAGGTTTTAACAGGTAATTTCAATCTCTATTTTTTCTTCTTCTCCTTTAATCGGTAATTTCCAATATGCAATTTCCAATCGGTAATTTCCAGGTATTTGTGTATCTAATTTGTTAATCAGGCTACCATCGATATATATGGATTTCCTATAAAAAATATAGTACTTGCAAGAAGATTGAACAGTTTGATTGCAGCTCTGGTAAGACATGAATTCTCATGGTTCAACTTTAGCTACTGTATTCTGGAATAGCTTCCTTGCTTTTTGATTCCTGATTCAAATTTTGGCTTCTTTAACAAGTGTTGAGTTAAGGGCTTAAGATTTGTGGTTTTGATTTCAAGTTTTCAACTAATTAACAGTAGCTAATTTGTTTCTGTTAAGTTGTATCTATCTTAGAATCATGTTATTTAATTAGGCTACAAATCTGGTATAAGTCTGAAGCTAACAATTTTTTAGATTTTGCATTTGAGCCAGAATATGGGCCACTCAAGAGTTCTAGTCTTGGCCTGACATTTCAGAAAATGCAGAGTTCTAGTCAGAATATTGGAGTTCTGTTGCTAATTGTTGTTTAATTTCAACTTAATTCATGTTTGAAAAGAATAAGTTGTGTGCTACTTATTTTAGCCTTTCTTGTTGTTAGGATGAGACTTGAATTTAGTATTTTTATTTAGTATTTACTGTTAGTAGTAAATGAAAGGAGCATTCTCCATGTTTTCAACAACTCAGAATCTGTAATATGGTCAAAAGGAATCAAAATTTTCCAAGTAAAAGTTGGGATTGAATTAATGACAGCATTGTAAATTTGTAATCCCATAGTTAAAATCTATGATGTTTGGTTGGGCAATTATGCACTAATTTCTGGGCAAATAATATAGTCCTCTGCAGTTTCATTTTCAATATGCACCGCTGCCCAAACTTGTGTTTCATAAATGCTTTTCATTAGATATAGATAGGTCTTATGATGTGAGTTTTTGTTAATCAACACCCTCTCTTATCCTCTATGAGTTTCCATTAATCTATATCCTTACATTATATATAAAACTCATCTATCTACACCTGTGAAAGTGCATATATTTAACCGGTTTTGTCCCTGAATCAGTCGTAGGATATTGCAGGGGTAATTAATCTATCTATTTGTGTTCATTTCTTTATTTTTACTGTGAATCAGTGTTGTTGTTGCCATCAGTGTAGAGCAAGGTTAGCCTTGGTGTGAATGTTGCTGGCGGAATCATGTTTCTGAACAATTGCTCTTGTTCATGTTTGTCCAGACTGTAAACAATGCTGTTACTTGTGACCTGCAATTATATATAATTTGAATTGCATATATGATATTGTTGCTTGTACATCTGCACATACTGCTTAACTTAGTTCCTCTTACATGCCAGTTCATCTACCCTCTGCATGAATTTAGGGCTGCCTAGTGGAATATTGTGGGCTGTTCATTTTGGTTGAGGAAAATTATTTAGGCTACGGTTGATTCATACATCAGCTTTTTAATTGCTTATGTGTCTTTTCTGTTCTCTTCATTTTTAATTTTCTGGTTTTTAAATGCAAAGATTTGAAGTAAACGGGCTATATATGTTTGGAAGATATTTGTATTACGCATTGCAATAATAATATTGTAAGCTTTTAAGTGAAGTTTGCTCATTTCTAGCCGCCAACTTAAATTACTCTTTGCAAGGTGCCTATCTCAGGGCTTGCCTTTCCCCAAGGCCTAAAGAGTACTTGTTGGACGTGTGTAATCCCACCACCGTAGGCATCAACTCTCTATGCATAGATTAATCTGTGCTTCTCTGTTGGCACCAACCCTATTCCCTAGATGAGTTTCAACAGGTGGTGTTGATCATATGGAGGGGAGACTTGGGATTCGAAGGGAAGATGAGTTTTTCAAGGGATCGATTGATGGGAAATCATATATGGGCAATGGGAATCGGTTTTGAGAACCTTGTACGACAGATTCTTATAGATGGGACAAATATGAATTTGAGATTTTAGGAGTTGGTACCTCCTTGTTTGATATTTTGTATGTTTGTTTGAATATTAGCTTCATTAATGATAATGAAAATTTTGAACACTTGTTTCTATTCATTATTCTTATTTTTATCAATATGTCATTATATTTTTTGTTATTTTTTATTTATTTTTTATATTATAAAAAAAGTCTTAATTCAATTCCAAATCCAAATCCAAATATTAGTCATCCAAACAATGAATTTGAAATTATAAAAATTCAAATTACTAGTTCCCAAACAAAAAATTTCAAATTATTGAATTTAAAAATCTTACATTTTAAATGATAAATTTCAAATCCAAATCCAATTCCAAATCTTAGTTTCCAAACACTACCTAACAGAATTCATTGGAATGGGTTAAGAGATGATTGGGAATATCAGAAAACAGAGAAAATAGAAAGATACCTGATGGGAAGAAAATCAAAAATCCAAAGCGGAAAATAGGGATATAAAGAGAAGATTACGAACCCTAAGGAGAGAAAAGATCTGTGAGCCTCAAAGCATAGAGAGAAGACAGCGAAACTCTAACCGGAGAAGAGCTGAAAGTCAGGACGGCGGAAAACATAGATGAGAATTATAAAGAAAAGGAGAAAAAACCCATAAGAAGCATCTTAGGTGGGACTCGAAGGGAGGCCTCAATTAATGAATATTGTTCACCCGTGTTTTGTGTTGCGGAATTGTTTCCGAAATTGTTGAAAACATGAATTTTATGCTTCAATAAATTTCCGAAACATCACTTTTGTTTTCAAAATTTTTGACAACAAAAACACCCAACCAAACATATTTTGTGTGTTTTGTTTTCAAATTATGAAAATGGCAACAAAAAAACAAAATTGGCAACAATACCAAACAAGCTCTAAGTTATCTACATCAATCATATTTTCTTATGGCTAGCCGTTTTGTCCCATGAACATTGGAGTTAAGAGTACTTTGTCCCCTAAACTAATTTCGTTACAAATTATCCCCTGAACTCCCAAGTTCAGAACAGTTAGCTCCCTCCATTAATTAGGAGGCAAGTTGTCTTTAAATTTGAAAGTTCAGTGAGCTAACTTTCTCGGTGAATTTGGAAGTTCAAGGGACAAGTTGTCGTGAAATATAATTTAGGGAGTAAAATATCCCTAGTCCCAGATTTTAGAGACAAAAGGGGGCCATGACACTTAAACAAAAAAATCAATGTAACATAAAACATGACACATCTTATCTAGTGTCTAAATAGCATAATATTACATAGATGGTGTTTAACTTATGCAAAATTGTTCAGGTTTTTCCTAAGGGTTCACCATTGGTCCGTGACATATCAAGGGAAATCGCAAAACTAAGGGAAGATGGACGGCTTCAAATGATCGAAAATGCATGGTTCGAAAGTCCAATCACTTTTTCTTGAGAGGATGATACCTCAAAGAATGTCAACCCACTTACTCTAGGCAACTTTGGTGGGCTGTTCCTTATTTACTTACTAGCGGAACCTTTTCAGCTTTTGCCTTTCTCTTGTTTCTTGCTTCTATGCTTTATAGAAACTGGCATATTGTGAAAACTTGGACACAACTTAAGTTTGTAAAACAGCACGTCTCCATGTCAAATTTCAAAAGGATGATAGAATCCATTATTGTAACACACCCACACCCACACCCACAGGTAGGCAATTCATAAAGTTTATCAAGCTATGATGCCTTGTACCTCAGTCTCCAGCTTCCATGTTCTAATTCCCAATCCAATTCAAAACCCATGTACTAAAAATTTGTAATTAAGCAATCGTTAGCATTTATTAATTGGAATGATGCAAAAACAAGAAAAATTTCAAACTCTTTAAATTCCAAATAAACTAAAAATGGACAATGATTTGACCCAAACCCACTTGTAGGCTTTAGTAATAAGATCCAATAGAAACAAAGGACCAACATCAGGCCCAATACTGGGGAAAATGAGATGAAGCTTTTCCAAGTTTCTGATGACAAGCATTGACCAGCTAAGCCCTCTTTATTCTTTAATCTCTTGACAACTGTACACAAAAACAAAAGAATTTAAGGTCCATCTATCTAACACTCCAGTATCATTGGAATTTGCAATTTGGAAACAAGTAGTTGTTGTAATTACTAATTACACAACTACCTTTCCTCTCTGCAGCAATTCTTCAGTTTCAGACCTGTAAATACTAAATAACCCAAGACAAGATTTCTTACAAGGCATCAAAGCTTTGACTGAAGGAAACTTCCTCACACCCAAAGCAATTAGACATCCAGAAGGAAAACCCCAAACCTGAAATCTCTTCCAAACCCATCACCAACCTGAATTTCCATTTTCCATGGAGTTCAATTGCTCATCTCCTAACACCATCTCTATATTTTCAACTTTTGCTTCTCCCTTTGACAATTCCCCTGCAGTTAATGGCTCTGATTCCACCTCAACCAGGAAGCACATCAGCCTATGGCCTGGAATGTATCATTCACCTGTAACAACTGCTCTATGGGAAGCAAGGTCCAAAATATTTGAGAGACTCCTTGACCCACCAAAAGATGCACCTCCCCAGAGTGAGTTGCTCACCAAAACTGCCTCTCAAAGCAGGACCACCATCCTTTATAACTTTTCTTCTGATTATACTTTGAGAGAACAATATAGGGATCCCTGGAATGAAGTTAGGATTGGGAAGTTGCTTGAAGACCTTGATGCTTTAGCTGGGACTATCTCTGTTAAGGTACTCTATGTTTTGAAATTTTCATTCTTTTACATCATGGATACTGTAATAAATGTGTAATCCTTTTTCTTGAATGGCTGAAATAGTTAGTTGTGTATTTGTTTGTTCATTAGCATTGTTCAGATGATGATAGCACAACAAGGCCTCTTTTGCTGGTCACAGCTTCTGTTGACAAGATTGTTTTGAAGAAGCCTATTAGTGTTGACATTGATCTGAAGATTGTTGGTGATGTCATATGGGTTGGGAGGTCATCCATTGAGATTCAACTTGAAGTTATTCAGTTTACAAAAGGTGTTTTTGTCTGAAATTATAAATAATATATGATTACATTTACATATTGAAAACTTTGAAATGCTATTCTGTTACCTTGGATCACTGTTATATTGTCAGTATCATCTAATCCAGAAAAGTGGGGAAATCATGACTTTGAGACTGCCATCAATCAAATTGAAGATTAACTGATTAGAACTACATTTAAGATGATGTGTGTATTTTGCAGTTTGCAGAGATGTTTTCTCAATACAAATTATTGACACATCTTTGTAATGGAGTATGCATCACTCCATGTTAGTTTTTTTCTACGTTTTCTAAAGTTACAGATATGAATCATTGCAAAGTTGTTGTAAACTTTCCTAAAATTTTGAGCTTTTCTAAAACTGTAGAGCAAAATGGTAGGGCTTCTTGTTTTTATATGCATCCAAACTTTCAAATCTTTGTAGTTGATTAAACTGTGTACCTATTTTCAGTTCTCACTCTCATACTAAATTTCTTAAGAATTTATTTTCTTAACTTGTACTATGATTGTCAAGAATTGACAAGCCACCTCCAGATTTTTAAGAGCCTTATTTGCTTTTATCTCTCGATTATTTTACATATCAGCTTTATGGTTTCTCTTTGAGGGCTACTATAATTATTTAGTCATTTTCTCTTCCTTGTACCATGCTTAGAACAATTAGAATCTGTGTCTGAGCATAAAACTTCTGTCACTATTTGAAAACCCCCACCCTCTGCATATTGTCTACTGACATAATATGGAACTTCCACTCTTGAGTGCTGAAGTATCATCTATATATTCTCTTTTGATGCCAAACATTTTTCTACTTGAATGATACATCCCCAAACTGAAAGATTGTATTTAGAACTGACATCAATTATAGGGTATTGCTTCTAACATATTTAGGCTATGCTCTGCTGACATGTTTTAATAGTCTTGGTAGTACACATTGAGTTAACAAATGTAGTTTATCTGAGAGTACAGCTGCTAGCAATGTAATTCCCTAAGTAATTCTACAAATGTAGTGTAATAGCCTTGAACTTTAGCTATGACGATTACACTTTGATTAGATAATATTGTTTAATGCAGAAGACTCGGATTCTTCAAATTCAGTAGCTCTACAAGCCAACTTCATCTTTGTGGCCCGTGACTCTAAGACTGGGAAAGCTGCTCCTGTCAACCGCCTTTCACCGGAAACTGAAAATGAGAAATTTCTTTTTGAAGAAGCTGAAGCTAGAAACAATTTGAAAAAGAGGAAGAGATTAGAGAGAAGAGATTATGGAAATGGGGAGGTGAAAAGTAGATTGGAAGCACTCTTGGCAGAGGGCCGAATCTTTTGTGATATGCCAGCCTTAGCAGATAGAGACAGCATTCTTCTAAGGGATACCCGCCTTGAAAATGCCTTGATCTGCCAACCACAGCAAAGGAACATCCATGGTCGAATTTTTGGAGGTTTTTTAATGCTCCGAGCATTTGAGTTAGCTTTCTCAACAGCTTATGCGTTTGCTGGACTAGTTCCTTACTTTTTGGAAGTTGATCATGTTGATTTCTTAAAGCCTGTAAGTACCTTCCTACTTTATATAAAGCTTTAAGCATTACTTAAATCATGAATGGGAGAGAGAGAGAAAGGAACATCATTATCCATGTAATTGGAGGGCCATACAATTTGTCACCTGTATGCAAAATATGTTTCTGCTTCTTTGCCTTCCATGCTTGGTGTTGCTTGAGATCTTTGGTGTGTGCTGCAATTGTTTCGACGACCCTTGCCTTTTCCTTTTACCCCGGGCTTTTATCATTGGTTTAAGGATATTATATATATATATGAGATTCCATGTTTCGGCTTTAATTTGCATTCTTGCTTTCTTTAGAATTAATTTACATTGCAGTAAAGCTAACTTGTAATGTACTTTACTAATTATTGATCTGTTTTGATGAGTTTTAGGCTGTTAGCTTTATATGGAAGATAGGTTATCCACTCATCTTTAGTGGAAATTGTATGACCTAAGCGAAGAATACATATTTTTTGAGCAGGTAGATGTAGGGGATTTCCTTCGTTTGAAGTCATGTGTTCTATACACGGAAAATGAGAATCCAGATCAACCACTAATTAATGTTGAAGTTGTTGCTCATGTTACAAGGCCTGAAATCAGATCTGCTGAGGTAATTTCCTGTAGATTGCACTATCAAAGAACAAAAGGCTTCTATCTTATTGTCAAAAATTTCCAGTCATGTAGTTAGATATTATCTGTGTCTTTATTTGTATCCCCATCAAGCAGGTATCGAATACATTTTATTTCACTTTCACGGTAAGGCCTGAGGCAAAGGCCACAAAGAATGGATTCAAAATTCGAAATGTAGTTCCTGCGACAGAGGAAGAAGCACGCCACATTCTAGAGCGCATGGATGCTGAGATGCTGACACGTCAAAATCAGTGAAGGAGTATATTAACATAATTACATTCTTTTTCTAATATAAGATACCGATTGTATAAGTTCATGGTTGAGGCCATTTGAAACATTAAATATAAATAATGTTTGCCTGTTATAATATGTGGGCATGAACCTGATGGGTATCCCATTTGGTCATTCCCTTTAGGCATCACCATGATTGTATGAACACTCAATATTTCACAGATATAAAGTGATGTCTGTTTAGATGAACAACAGTTGCTCCACTGCTTCAGCTTGGGACTTGTCATCTTAAGTTCAATGATGTTTCAGTATTTTTTATGCATTGATATTAGCCATTTCTAAGAAGCCAGTGTTCAGTTCAACTTCAATTCAAAACTGTAATCTAAAGTGAAAGTCTGTTTATAGCAGCCTTTCTTCTATATATGATAGAATATTTGATGTTGTATTCTACACTGTTACTAAAATAGCGCCTAAACCCTAAAGAATTACAAGACATCAGCACTCTCACTTCTTTCCCAAGAAAATCTTCTCTCGTATATTATCTATAGAACAAAACCGTTCCGAAAATATTGTACATGGATTTATACAGATAGAAAAATAAGAAAAAAAATTAATAAATAAATTACAAAGACCTTGCAAGGGCAGGCCAGACAAGCTCCAAAACCCAGACCCCAAACCACCCGGTTTTACAAGCTGCAGATGTTTAAGGTGACACAGTCTCATCATCAGAACCATACTGTGGCCGGCCGTGAAATCCGGTAAAAGGTTGTGTCAGCATTGGATTTACTGGAACTGGAAAAACTGGTGGCATCATTGGATTCACTGGAACTGGAAATTTATGTGCAGAACTAACAATAGTTCGTTCATTTATCATGCCAACTTCCTTGCAGACCCTATCAAGAACTGCAAGGAAATCTCTCACCACCATAAAGATTCTAAATGGGTGGGCTTCTTCCTTTGCTGAGTTCCCATGGAAGTACTCTGTAATCTCCTTCACTAGAGATAGTGCCACACTTTCATGGGCTTGAATCCTTATAATCTCCTCCTCGGCCATTTTCATAAACCTGTCCATTGATTCTGAAAATTTCTCTCTGCTCTCATGCGGCTCCATTGTTTCATTTAATCTTAGAACCTCACTGATGTTTACAAGACCTTTAGAAAGCTTAAAAACATCACCACTGAGTACCTCAGAATCCATTGCAGCAGCTTTCTTCACATTGGTGAGCTCGGAACTAAGACCAGAAACAACTTGTAAACCGAGCTTCCTACACCGAGCATCTTCATTCAAACTGGAATTTGGTGTTTGGTTCTGGTTACTATTTGAAAGACGGGCACCCTCAGTTCTTATGATTTCTTGTACAACAAAATGCAAGAGTGTGGTCTTCCCATCAGCACCCTTAACATCAACAAGCTTAAGGAGTGTATCAAGTTTAAAGGCATGGGCATCACCACGGTTTGTCCCAACATTCATGCGGTTACCAGTCTTGAGCACAGCCTCTAGAAGCTTCAAAAACATCCTACTGTTTCTTAATTCCTCACATGCAGCCTGGAAACAGGGGGAAAATCAATTTAGATACAATTCAGGAAAATTGATGATTAAGCAACAAAGGTTGACTTCGGCCAAAAAAAAAAGCAACAAAGGTTGACAGTCAGTCTATCATTAAATAGTAGGATATTATGTTGATGAATGCTTCAGAAAGAAGCATCACTTGCATGCTTTTTCAAGTAAACAGACATGCGCACATTTTTTCTAGACAACTGCAATGATTAATATAGCCAAAAACGTATAAAGATTATTGAAAAAGAAGTTGGATGTTAATATTCTTGTTCAAAAGCCTATGCAAGCTTATGGACAAAGCAGGCAGTCAGGCAAGAAATAGACTAAAGTCCAGGCACATTCAACAAGTCATTCATAATTTATTTTGGAGAGGAACCTATGAAATGGTTCTAAATAGTTGCAGTATTTCAAGTTGAAATTTCCCAACCACAATGAAGGATGTGGTAGTTGGATAAATATTCACATTTCAACACAAGCAGAAATAAGCAATCAATATAAGCAGAAAATAAGGAGGAAGAAGATAAGAAAATGTACAAAATAGACAGAGTTATAGAATTGAGTTAACTTACCTCAAGAGTTTCGAAAGACTTTTTTAGGTATTCCACTTCAGACTCAAAGTTGGCTATGTACAGCATTGCATCCACCCTTTTAAATGCAAATGGTATATCAAGAACAGCTTTCAAAAATTTCTCAGCAGGACCAAGCTTGACTGGCGAATCATCTTTGTACTCCTTCAACTTACGTTCTTCTTCCTTTGACGGAGCCATTTTCAATAAACTTTCAAGAAGTTCTGTTCCAAGTGTATCTGCGTTGCCTGTATCATCATAGATGTGGTTTTTAGTGCCATACAAATTAATTATACAAATTAATTCCAAAGACAGGAAACTATATGATTGATCATGTCCAAGGATAGTAAAATTTAACTAATACCATCAAAACCAATGCACATGCAAAGAATACTGGATCCAAAAAATTATAGTTATCTGATCATTGTATGTAGAATATGGTTATAAATAAGAATCTAGTAAGAATATATAGTTTAGTATACACTAAAAGCCAACTATTTCACAAGTTGCTCTTAAAGTTGGCTTCAAACCATATTTGGAAATTAAAACATCAATTACATAAGACAGACAATTTCATCTTCAATACGTGGAACCACAACATTGCCAGAAATGCAAATTATCTACTTTTAGAAAGGAAAAGGTTTCTGACTAGCACCAAACTTAGACTAGGTAATGGCCAAAAACAAAAACTTTGACTAGCTTCTGACTAGTACCAAACTTATACTATAGCTTTCCTTCAATAACTTGCATCTTTGAACCCTTGAACACCAGTCCAAAGTTGTTACCAAACCACTACAATTAAGAGACAACTTCAGCAGAAATTATTCTCCAAGTAAAGCTATGAAGCATAAGGACAAATATATACTAATAACAAACAGGCCAAATTCATGACTTTACGCAAGTTCTGGATCATTATGTCTTCAAAGCAACATAATTGCAACCACTGAACCAAAATTGTCATATTTGATAATCATTTCAATGGAAAAGTTACCTTCTAAAAGTGCATCACAAACTTCCTCAACAGTGACATTAACTGCCCGTAACAAAATTGCAATGTTCTGTGCCTTTTTAGGATCCAGCACTCTATTCTCAGGGTTTGGTGATGGAAGAACTGAGCGTGGAGTTGTATTATTTGGTTTAGAATTTGGCGTGTTTACAACAAATAGTGTTTCAATCATCTCCTCATTCAACCTGCAAAAAACCAAAATCTTAGCAAATTTTTCAAGAAAGAATTAAAACCCCACGAAAGAGCTTAATTCACTAAAGTAAAACAACTCCATCAAAAACTCCACAGTTAAGGGGTGGTTGTAGTCATACTTAAATGAGCTTGATCTGAGGTGATCCCACACCATTTCCCGATCAGAGCTGGCTCGTACTTTATCCCAATGTAATGGCTTTAACTTGGGTTTTGAAGCTTCCTCTTCCACCTCCTCCACTGCTTCAGACTCAGACCTCGTTGGCAACTCAACTGGAGAATTCTTAATAGAGCTTTGTCTCATAAATGGCATGGAAGGGGGCACAAGTGGAGGCGGCTTTGATATCTGTTGTGCAAAAGATATCGATGAAACTGGCTTCTCCCACTGCCGTCGTTGCTTTGGAGGTGGCGGAGGTGATGGCTGCTTTGGAGGTGGCGGAGGCGGTGGGGGTGGTGGTGGAGTTAAGATAGGCTCCTGTAAAGCCCTGCTAATTCTTACTGCCACCGGAGATGCATCAGGACTTTTCTCCAAACCTCTTCCTGGCGATGAAGAAGCCGAAGATGACAAAGACGAAGCCTTATTGTAATCCGAAACACCAACCATCAAAGGAGACATATCCGGGCTTCTCTCAAAAACCCTTTCTGGTGATGATGAAGCCGATGATAATAAAGGAGACCTCTCATCTTCATTGTCATTTGAAGCTCTGACTGGGGACATAGAGTCTGATGACAGTGAGGAAGAGCTTGCTCTTGGTAATTCACTCAGATTTATAACCAAGCTTCTATCAGGTGATGTAGAAGCAGAAGAAATTGAAGGGGACCTTGTCTGTTTTTGATCCACATTATCACTTGGGGATTCTTTAGCTGGTGAACTAGCAGCAGCAGCAGCAGCTGAAGAGGAAATGAAAGGACTTCTCATATTCTGAACCAAATCATTAAAATTTCTAATGGATTCATCTAGCTTCGCGATCAAAGCTCTATTTGGTGAAGTTGTAGCTGAAGACAGCGAAGGTGACCCCATATCTCGATCATGAACAACAGATGAATCTGGGTTCTTGACAAACATAGGAGACAGTGAAGGAGATTGCACTCTCTGAACATCTGATTCTTTTACAAGCACTCTATCTGGTGATGTTGAAGTTAAAGACAGAGAAGGAGATCGTGCATTACCGTTATTGGATGCATTCGAAACTCTTGGTGAATCAAATAAAATCCTCTCCGGCGACAGAGCAGGTTGAACTTGCACGAGTTCTGGTGATTTCGGGTCCGATCTTCTGGGACTCAAACTGACCGGCGGAGAGATGCTAAGAGACTGAGACCTGGCCGGTGAACCCGAACTCGAAGATGAACACGAACATGTACTACTAGACTCTATGCTTTTTGCAGCAATTGCCGCAAATACTCTCCTTGACCCGGATCCGGTTCCATTCGAACTCTCCCGACCATTCAACGATCCTCTCGGCGAATAAAACTCCTCTTCTTCTTCAGTAACTGACTCCACTTCACCCTCTCGAAAATTCCGACTAGTGTTCTGCCGAGACAAGGGCGGTAACGGCTGGAGCTCCGGGGAGTCCATTTTCCTCGGATCAAAGCGGGCAGTGCGTCGTGAATTGTTCGACCCATCTTCGATTCCGCCTCGTGAATTCACCAAAGTGCCCAAATAAAGGAACTCGGAACTGGCGGTGGAACTCGTCCTGAGCTTACGAGCATCAACATTGTTGTTGGAGGTGCCATTGCTGCTATTGTTGTTAGTGTTATTGCGATGTAATCTGCTGCTGTTGTCCGATGTCAAAGTCTTGTTATCCTCGACTAAATCACGTTTCTGCCTGCGGCGTCGGCAGTAGAAGAAGACGAGAATGCCGGCGACGAGGGAGGCGGAAATGACAGCGGCGATGGCGAGGATGAGGAGCTTGGAGTTATTATGCTTGGGAGTGGGAGTATGGGGAAGGATAAGGGAGGAGATATTGGCCGGAAAAGAAGCGAAGGTGGCCGGAGAAGGAGGAGGAGGAGCGGAAGGAAAGGAAGGGAAAAAGGGGGAATCGGGAGGGGAAGAAGTGGAAGAAGAGAAAGGGTATTTGGGAGTGGGAGGGGAAGGAGGAGAAGGAGCAGGAGGTTCAGACGGAGGGATAGAATCCAACGGAAAGAAAGGTTGATGGAGGATCCTACGGCTGGGAATGTGAACTGAGTCACATGAAAACAACAAGAAGAAGAACAAGTAACAGAAGAAGAAGAGGAAGGAAGGAAGCATTGTGGGTTTTGCAGGTATGGAGGGGAAGAGAGAGAGAAGAAATGGAAGGGAAAATGGAGTAAATGGTGTGAGATTGTGGGGACTAATAATTTTTCTTTTTCCTTTTGCTTTTTTCTTGTTTTTTTGGGTGAGAAAGGAACGGGCGGAAAAGGTGGGAGGGTGAAAGAGAGAGTGAAGAAGTAGGAAGTAGAAAGATGATTAGATGAGGGAAGGAGGAGGTGCATCCAGCTAAGATTCTGCTGCTGCTGCGCACTTGAGTTTGAGACTTGGGTTAAGAATGACGAACCCTTGTTTTTATTGTTTCAATTATTAACAATAATTAATTTATACACTTAATGAATGGTAGTAATATCTTTTTTTCCGTTAAATAATCCACTTATATATAGACAATAGTAGTACGTACGTTAGGTCAATGTACATTCTCAAATAAGCTTTGGTATTTGTAATGTATGTTAGGTTGATTAGAAGGGGTTTCCATATTCTTTTAAGTAATATCTCTTATATTTGAGTTTTTTCGAATGGAAAATATATAGATGTCGAGAGAGTTTATTATATCTAGGGTGTGATGTAATTCAACTCAACTCTGAATTGGTTGGGATCTTCCTTTATTGATATAAAGTCTAAATCTGATGTAACTATCGAATGTTAAAGGATTTTTGAAAAGAAAGAAAGAACTGGAAAATGCAATTGTAAGTTGGATTTGAGTTAGGTCATTTTAGGTTGGGTCAATTTTTAATAGAGAGGAATTTGAGTCATATGAGTTCGAATTAAATTAAATTGATTGGTCGAGTCATGTAGTTTCTAATGTTAAAGTCAATTCACTCAAGATCTGATCATTTTATCACACTGATATTCGGGTTTGAGTCATTCAATTTCGAATCATATTAAATTGTTTCATGTTTGGATCAATTCAAAATTTGGTTTAAACTTTTTTTGTTGAATTTTTATGTCAAATTCTTCAAAGGGTCGGGTGGAGTACATATTATGAGGTAAAATTTTAACAATTGACATACGCTAATCTTGGATTAGGAAAATCTCTTAAGAATAATAATGACTAGTCTTCTTTACTTCTTTTTTTTTATTTTTGTTCATTTTCTGTTTGTAGATTGTAGTTAGTACTAGTACTCGGTAGTAGAGTTGAAGAGCTGCATAGGTTGGGAGTGATGGAGCAAGAAGGGTAGAAAAAGTAGCAAGTTGTGTGGAGAGTAAAGGACATAATAAGGGGGGTTTGGGTTTGGCTTTTGGGGAAGTCGGTTTGATGAGATTGGTCATAGTTTTATTAACAACCAACAAAAAAAGGCCACATCTGAACAAAAACTAGCCTATCTGGAATCATGTGCTCCTGTTCACATCACCACCATTCACCCATATTATATCTTATTGCTTTCATTTGGGTAATTTTTACTGTTGTCAACATTGTCTTTGCTACTAGGACATTCTGTCACTATAAATCCATGATTATTATCAAGACAACATTTTAACCCAAATCCTATCCTATACATCAATTTTCCTTTAAAATCCTCTTTTTAACAAAATCTTATGATATCTATGGTATTTTGAGTAGCCTTTTAGACTTTAGTAAAAAAAATAAAATAAAAAGTTTATCGTAAAAAAAAGACTTAAGCAAGTAATAATAGAATTTTTTTCCTTTTAATTCAGGGTATTCTTAACATTTAATGGTTCGAAACTAATCTATAGTCTATAGATCTTAGGTTGCTACCGTAACATGTTAAATTCTCATAATAGATGTGTTTCCAAGATAGTGATAGTTTACCATTTTGACCAATCACAAATTTGTTTAGTGTTATTTCATGCTACTTATTCACCAATAAATTGTAATTAAGTTTTTTTTTATTTATTTCTTTAAGATTGTACCAATTAGTATGGTTATTCTTCAAATTTTCCTTTATAATTAGGATTTAGGAAAAGAAAAAGATTCAAACTTATCCAAAAATAAAATTGGTTAAAAGTGTCAAGTTGTTAATAATACTCAACTTTTTTGGTAGTATGAATTAAAAAATTGTGAATCCTAGGCTTTCTAGGGGATCAGAAAGGGCAAATGCATATTCCAAATGCACAATTCTACCTTTCTTGGTAAAAACTTAATAGCACCTTGGTTTTTGAAGTGATACTGACTGTGTGAATGCGACTAAAAGCTTATATCCAAAAAGTCTCTTTCCTTCCAATCTTATGAACAACTATTTCTCTTGGCTAATATACTTATGCATTTATATCTTCTATATACTAAGATTTTTCTTTGCATACAAGAATATCTTCACAAAAGAGATTCTTTTCTTAAAGAGCTTATGTCCTTACTCCTTAGTCTTCTCAAGAAAATTTTGATTGTTTTTGTCTTTTACGATCAACAAAAAAAAATAAAAAATTATGATATACTTATTTGATACAAAAGGTGCAATATTGAATTCTTACATATTTTAATTATGGATTTTGTTAACGAGTCTCATAATGAATGTCTAATTAAGTTTTGGAAAGAAAATTATTTCACGTAAAAAAATGCAGGGAGAAGTAAAATTTGTCCAATTTGTAGCAAAAGTTGAATTAACTGAATAAGATTTTGTTGAATTTGGTAATTACAAAAAAAAAAAATACTCCAAGAAAAAGAAACTTTCATTTTTTGAAATTTATTACTGAATACAACATATAGTACAAAAATAAAAATAAAATAAAAAATTGTTGTATTTCCGGAAGCAGCGAGTAGAATGGCGGGAAATGGAATGGGAAATTCAGTAATCAGTTGGTATAAATGTAAACTCTTTCAACTGTTTAAACTTTACCTACCGACAATTACGGGCCGCGATTTTTGGTCAATAAAAACGGTCGGTTCGGTCTGTCCACGTTTTCATTTTACTCCAATTAGTCCAATTTTACTGTATCTTGGCCCCTTACATATCTGCACTGCATTGTGCAATCACTACTCAGTACTCAGTACTCACCCACCTTTTTTTTTTTTCTCTAAATCCTACTAATTTAATTAACTATATACTACTATCTTTTTAGTATTGTGAAAATGAAATACGACATGCTTAATTTTTTTTAACAATCTTTCTCGCATTCCGTAACTTTTTACACAAAGCCTTAATATTCTATATTTACAAAATTCGAGTTAGCTCATCTAATTAATATCAAGTTCTATTTATTAGACCCAATACATTGGTACTACATGATTTATTAATCATGAATAGCATCAACTCGCACTATTGGACATTTTCAATAACACAATATATATATATAGTTTGTTTCAATTAGACTTTTTTTCTTATAGATGTTTCAATTATATGATTTGATGTAAAATGACAAGGTAAATACGGAGTGAGGAGTTGATGCATATTCATTTTCTGAATTATTTTCATTTTGAAAATGTAAAACTATTTCCTAAATAACACATGTCAATCCTTAAACTTTGCATGTGTAATATGCAAAAATCCACAGACAGCATATATCGCGTATAATTTTCATACATATAATATATACTAGTTAAAGTACGTGCGCTGCACGTATGTTAATAATTGATAAATCATATATGCCACACATGCGTACTTTTCATTTTCCTAAATTTTGATTAATTAATTATCAAAATCTGGTCGTTTAGTTTACAGAGATTTGAAATAATTAATCTCATTAAACGAACAAAAAAGAAAACTTAAATTATTATTCAATTATGGTTATCTTCAATAATGAAGGAAGGTTATCAATTTTCTTATTTGAATTTACTAAAAAAACTAAAGGGCTATTAAGAACGAAAGTTAAACATTAATCAATTAAGAAGGTTATCGATCTCTGATGCAAAAATAAAAAAATAAAAAAAATAAGAATAAGATTATCAATTTCCTCATCAAATGTTCATTAAAAAGCTATTTAAGTTATCAAAGGTTTTTGAATGTTATGAATAAATTCAGTAATTAACCTTATACTGTTAGTAATTTTAGTAGCCTTTTATCAATAATCGCATTTGCCAATGTTCTTCTTTAAGGTTGTTAAAAAAGTTATAAAGGTTATAAAAATTTTTATAGTATAAGGTGATTTAGTAACCTAACATCTTTAATAAATTTAGTAGCATTTTATCAATTTAATGAGGAGTATAATTTTCATATCTAAGATTAGTAAAAAAAGTTGCGAAGATTTAAAAAAAAAAGAAAGCTATAGTCCTATCAACAAATTACAGTAACCTTATGTTTTTATTACTTTTAATAATTTTCGTCAATTATGAATGTTATTAATCTTGTAATCTAAAATTACTAAAAAAAATTATAAAAGGTATTAAAATAGCTATAATGCTCTCTACAAACCTAATTGCGCTCTTGGATGATTTTAGTAACTTTTTATATAAAAATGTTATGAATCTTCTTACTTAAAACTATTTAAAATTATATCAAAATAACTATACTGTTCGCTATCAAATAAGTTTTGAATGCTACTACTATATTCTAACTTGTACAAAAAATCCCATTAAAATCACTTAATCCTAATTAATCCATAATGGGGAGGGAATAATAAATACTTTTAAGGTTGTTTCCTTCCTCTTTTCATCTTATTTCTTTCTCTTCTAAACCCTTTTTTGAAGAACTTCACCAATATTCATGATACGTAGGAAAATTTATTGGTTTAACAATTGAAACTTATCTAAAATTTCAAACTATGAAGCTCTTGAAATGGATGAGAATCAACTTTTTATTTTTAATTGAATGCAGCAAGTATCGTTTTTGGAATATAGAAAGCTCGATTTTTCTTTCTTCTTCTATTTTTGGATTTCATATTCTTAAACAAAATTAATTCGTTTTCACCTCAAATTAAACCTTTCGAAATTTTTAACATCAATTAAGGCAAAGTTGTAAAGAAACTTACAATATTTTTTCTTGATTTTATGTTACATCTATTGCATTTTATTATTACTTTTATGTTTAATTAGATAAATGTAGTTAGAATTAATCCAGTGTTGTTACATAGATAGTATTATTAATCAAATATCAAGTGACATGTTCTTTATTAGATGCATAAAAAAAGACGTTTTCGGACCAAGGCTTATCGAGTGACATGTTTTTTTATTAGATGCCTAAAAAGACGTTTTAGGACCGAGGCATGATGCTATCAACAAATTTAACAACCTTAATTATATTCTTAATTGATATCTTACATCTTTAGTAAGTAATTAATACCGATTTTCGTACACAAGTAACCCATAAAAAAACCTTTAGAGGTTATTAAAAAGGCTACGATGCTATCAATAAAAATTAAGTAACCTTAAATCCTTAGTAACTTAAGTAATAAGATAGTTATCAATTCTCTTACCTAAAATTACTAAAAAACTTGTATTAGTTATCCAAATTCCAAAAAGGTATTTTACAGTAGTATTTTTAATAATCTTACATTATTAGTAATATTGGTCGCTGATTAATTTTCTTATCTAAGATTACTTAATTAAAAGGTTATAAAAGTTATGAAAACATTATAGTACTATCTAGATTCAAATAATCTTACATCCTTATTAATTTTAGTAACTTTTTATGATCAATAATGAAGGTTACCAATTTAATTATTTAAGTAATCTACTAAAAAGGCTAAAAAACAGTTATTAAAATTGTATTTACCAACTCTTACATTCTTAATATTTTTTTTGCCGAAAAACATTATAGTACTATCTAGATTCAAGTCATCTTACATCCTCATTGAAGACCGAATCGGGGTTGGCATCCTGAGGCCGTAGTTACTGCCATCTCTTTTACTTTCTGGTACTTTTGTAGCAAAAAAAAGTCATCTTACATCCTTATTAATTTTAGTAACTTTTTATGATCAAGAATGAAAGTTACCAATTTAATTACTTGAGTAATCTACTAAAAAGCTATAAAAGTTTTTAAAACTGTATTTATCAATCCTTACATTCTTAATAACATTAGTAAACTTTCATCAATGGTGAAGATTTACAATTTTTTTCCTCAAAAGTTACCGAAAAAGCTATAATAATCATAAAAAATGTATTGTGCTATCAACTAATTTAATGACCTTACACTATAAAGATACGTACAGTACTGATTTTCTTATCTAAGATTAATTACTTAAAAGATTATGGAAAACATTATAGTACTATCTAGATTGAAAGTAACCTTACATCCTTATTAATTTTAGTAACCTTTTATCATCAATAAAGTGTTAATTACAAATTTTATTACTTAAATTTACTAAAAATGCTATAAAATTTATTAAAATTGTATTTACCAATCCTTATTTTTTTAATAACATTAGTAAACTTTCATCAACGGTGAATATTTGCCATTTTTTTCTCAAAAGTTACTGAAAAACCTATAATGATCACAAAAGAGGTATAGTACTATCCACTAATTCAATAACCTTACATCTTTTGTGATTTTGGTTATCATATTATTACATTTTTTGTAATTTTG
The DNA here is from genome assembly GCA_001974825.2 of Corchorus olitorius. NCBI lineage: Eukaryota > Viridiplantae > Streptophyta > Magnoliopsida > Malvales > Malvaceae > Corchorus > Corchorus olitorius. The sequence goes on from AWUE01022221.1 coordinate 32,938, forward strand.
ATTATCATACAAAATCTCACAATTCAACCAAACATACCCGAGCCTGTTAGTCAAATTTCCATATAAGGTTATAACTTATAACTAAACTTAATGCAACATAAGGAAGTATAAAATTAGGTGTACAAAATTGGTTCCTAGTTACTAATTCATATGTCCTTCCTTTTTTTTGGTGATAGAGAAATAATTTATATACTATATATGCGTATCTTTGGCAAGTTGAAGTAAAATTAAAATTGATATCTCGCTATAACTCTACCAAATTAATGAATGATCAATGTGATCTAAAATAACATAGCAAAAAGATAATGATCTTATTTAAGGTTACAAAAAAAAACTATAATGATCATTAAAAGGCATTATACTACTTTCAACTAATTTTTTTTAGATAACTTTCAACTAATTTAATAACCTTACATTCTTAGCAATTTTGGTTATCAAATTTCTCATTTATGCTTACTAATTAGAAAGCTAAACTATAGTATCATATCAAGAAATGTAGCAACCTTACACGCTAATAACTTTATCAATGGTGAATGTTATTAATTTTTTAAGTCTAAAATTACTAACAAAGTTGTAGTGAATAAGATACAGCACATTATTATTATTATACATAAAACTATACAAAAAAAAGTAGTTGAACATTAGTGGTTGATTTATTAAATTAAATTAGATCAATGTCAAACAAAATTTCAAAATTATAAAAGATATTAAAGATCCGATTTATTTATCAATGGTGAATGTTATTAATTTTTTAAGTCTAAGATTACTAACAAAGTTGTAGTGAATAAGATACAACACATTACTATTATATATATAGAATTATACCAAAAAAAATTAATTAGTTGAACATTAGTGGTTGATTTATTAAATTAAATTAGATCAATGTCAAACAAAATTTCAAAATTATAAAAGATATTAAGATCCAATTTATATATTATTAAGGAAACAATATTTCTTTTTAGTCAATACGTTTGCACAAATACCTAAGAATTTGAATTAAAAAAACCTAAGAATTTAATTAACGTAAGTATTTTTTTGGTCAAATAATGTAAGTATTTCAGTTATTATAGTATTCCATTTAATTAATGTAAGTATTTTAGTTATTATATATATTACATAGTAATTAAAAATTAATTGAAATAAGGGTGCGGTAAAAGAAATTATAAATTTTAATATAATAATATATTTAATTTAATTGATAAATGAAATTACATATTGAATCTTAAAAGTTTAATTTGATAAATACATGTTTACCCTTTAAATGAATACTAAATTTTTAAAATTAAAAAGGTTATTTTAGATATTTCAGGTCAATGGTTTTAAAGTTTAGACTTATATAGTATATAGATATAGATATAC